>JARKIC010002022.1:0-81779 GCA_029378375.1 Mycena olivaceomarginata | reverse complement strand
AGATATTCTCTCTGCGAAGCAGAACTTATTGCTGGGGTCTCGATCACGAGTGATCGAAAGCGGCAGCGCGCCGCTGACGACGCGAACCGAGTACAATCTCAATTCCATTCTCCCGACTGGGTTTAATTCCTGCCAGGGGCCTGTACGGGAAGCCAGGGAAGACCTTTCCTACCGGTACCGTCGCGAGGGGCGTCGCTTCGTCAAGGCCAATCCGACACCCAACGGCCTCGAAAACTGGGGAATTGCGTGCTACCAGATCACGCATGTGGAAAAACATCGCTCCCGCTGGGTCGATTCGTTGAACCACAGTCGGCAGGGCTCTGCCGCTGTCTCGGACGATGGAACTGATGAGAGAATATTCAGAGGTCACGCGACGAGAGCTGATCTCGTTCCCGTGGTTGTGGGCACACGGTTCGTCGGTCATATTCCATGTCCCAGTCAAATGTTCCGGCTAAATTGACGCATTGTTATCGCCATTGCCAGAGATTTGTCGTTCGATTACTGTTGGGGTTATTAAGGAAGAGGAGGAGGAGGACGAAGATCTGGGCTGGAGGCGCCGTGAGGATCAAGATATCACCGAGGAGGAGGAGGAGGAGGAGGAGGAGGAGTAACGCAAGGGCTTCTATCGTTATTTCAGCATCTGCACCCTTTAAAAATTTCGCAAATTTCTGTGCTTGATTTTTAAGGCAGGGCACTGCCCGTCCCCAATCTATTCATGTGAATCATGTCTCGTTGGGTCGCCTCTTGTCGCAGTTAGCGGAGAAGATGGAGGTCCTCAGGGATGGCACGGGTCCATCCCCAACAGCAGGCGATGGCCGGGGATCAAGTTGAAAGGGAAGAACAGCGGGGTAAAATTCAAAACACCTGCACCTGCTCAACAGCTCTGGCAAGTTTCCGATGCAGGCATTGCTCGTTCGAATCGGGCGGGGGTCATGCTGAATGGCGGCGTCGAGGTTTTTAATTGAGCTTTCTGAAAAAATGATCACTACATACACTACCACGTTTGTCGGGGTCAAGGAAGTACGACCCAGTAGCGTGGTACGCACCTGCAATCAATAGCCAATAGCTCTGGTAAATTGTCGATGCAGGCATTGCTCGTTCGAATCGAGCCTGGGTCATGGAAGGATAGTATCTAGGTTTTTATTTTAGCTTTCTCAGAAGCACAACATCGGAGCCACATTGTAGCTCTGAAAATAAGACCCAGTGGCGGATGGTCCGTGCCTGCTCAGTATGCGTAACCGTCGGGGTTCATTATGCAGGAGTTGCTCCTTCGAATCGAGCCTGGATCATGGAGGTCGGTGGTTAACCTTTTTCCCTAGTGGAAGAAACGAACACTATCCTCACCGCGTTTCTGGCCCTCAACATACATCCTTCGAACAGTTGGATTATGCAGGCGTTGCTCGTTCGAATCGAGCCTGGGTCGTATTTTGAGGGGAATGATTTTTTTTTCTGGGTTTTTGAAAGATATGAACACTACATATCCCTACCACGTTTGCGACCATGGCAGTCAGACCTAGTGGCACCTGCTCCGTGTATTCCGGTAAAATTATGCAGGTGTTGTTCGTCCGAATCGCGCTGGGTTATAATCATCGAGTTCAACTTTTTTCTCTAGTTACTTAAAGAAATGAACACAATCCCTACCACATTTGCACCTCTGAAAGTAAGACCGAGTGGCGGATGGTCCGTGCCTGCTCAATATGCATTTCTTGGGTACGTTATGCGGGTGTTGCTCGTTCAAATCGAGCCTGGGTCGTATTTTGCGGTGCATTTGCTTTTTGAACGAAATGCACACTACATATCCCTATCACTTTTGGGGCCAGGGCAGTCAGACCTAGTGGCACCTGCTCCGTGTATTGCGGCAAAATTATGCAGGTGTTGCTCGTTCGCATCGAGCGTGGGTTATAATCATCAAGTTCAATTATTATCCTTTTCTCTGGTTTAAGAAGGCAACACGATCCCTACCACATGTGCAGCTCTGAAAGTAAGACCCAGTGGCGGACGGTCCGTGCCCGCTAAACATACATCTATCTCTTCGAACAGTTGGATTATGCAGGCGTGCTCGTTCGAATCGAGCCTGGGTCATGGTATGGATACGGAATGGACCGAGGTTTTTATTTGAGCTCTCTGAAAAAATGAACATCACACATCCCTACCACGTTTGTCGCTAAGGAAGTGCGACCTAGTGGCACATGCTCCGTGTATTCCTGTAAAATCATGCAGGTCCAGGAGTTGCTCGTCCGAGTCGAGCCTGTTTCATGGAGGTCGGTGGTTAACCTTTTTTCCCTAGTGGAAGAAATGGGCACCATCCTCACCATCTTCCAGCCGTGAAAGTAAGACCCAGTGGCGGATGGACCGTAGTATGCACATTTATTTCTTCGAGTACATTATGCAGGTGTTGCTCGTTCGAATCGAGCATGGGTTATATTATAGTAAGGTTGATTTTTTTATTTTAGTTTTTCAAGAAAAAACAACACTCGGAGCCGCATTTGCGGCTCTGAAAGTAAGACCCAGTGGCGGGTCGCTCGTTCGAATCGGGCCCGGGTGATGTATGATGATGTGTCCTTTTTTTCCGGCGGCGGAGAGAATAGGAGGAGAAGCGTTGAGCGCACCGTGCTCAAAAGGAAAAGGCCCATGATGATTAAATTTAAACACCTCTTGCACAACCTGAATTCTCTCGAAAACGATGGGTGTATTGAGGCATTCGGGCCGGTTGAAAATAGCTTTGATGATCGGATGGAACACTGCAATTCCCGATCAACTCCGCTGTGCTCCTTGGTGCTTGCGCGCAGGCGTGTTGATACGGGAGACTCGCCTTCTGTCTGACCCTCCGTACCGTCCCTCCCGTTTCTGCTCATGTCCGCGTCCACTGCCACGGCGAGGCGCTTATACTCCTGGCGATCCAATCGACCTCGGGCAGCCCCCAAGTACACTTGGCTGCGGCTCGGACACCGCGCCGCGGCTGGATGTATCGTGATGAGGGTGTGACCTCGCAGCGCGTTCCTGCAGCTACGTGTGGGCAGAATCTCGGGCTTTGAGGAAGGAGGGCATGGCGAGCGTTTGCGCTGATGACGACGAGCGTTCTGCCGCCGGTGTAAGTAGAGAGGAGATAAAAGCAGGGAGGGGAGGCAGCGCGAACACGACTGGGATGGGCGCGGACTTCTCATCGTGGTAAAAGTACGTACACCTTCACACCGACGCCGACGTGGTGTGTTTACTCAGACGCACCGACGCCTGCGCCCCTTTCGCTCGTCTTCTTCTCTGGTAGTGGCCACCTCCCGGTCGCCTCCATCGCGCCAACGCAGCGCCTGCGCTTCATCCTCACCTCCTCTCTCCTGGACCCCATGTCGCGGAATCGCGTTCACCGATACACACACCGGTGGCCCCTTGCCCTCGCTCCGCCATCCGGTCCGAGGTATGTACATCCGTATATTCATCCGTTGACGAATCATTCTAATGCGGCTCTCGGTAGATTTAACTTGCGCTGGCGCGTTCGGCTCATCTAGTTCTCGAGCGCGAGCGCGTTTCGTATCACCGCACAGCCCGCAGCGAGCGCAGAATGATGGCACGGCCGAGGTGGGGCACTAGCCGTCGACGCTCCGGACGTGGGACTCGTACACTGCCCGCCCGCCCCGGTGCCTCCCCCCGTGTCCTGCGGACCAGCTAGTTGCCTATCCTCCCATACACGCGAATCCCGGCCATGTCCTCTTGAGCGCAGCGCGCTGTCTTCTTGGGCGCCGACTTTGCGCAATACGTACGCAGAGTTTAATGTGTGGTCCCCGTCAAGACTTGTAGCGCGTCGGACCCACGCTCCGGCAGCGGTAGTTGTACTTGTACATCCTGCGTTCATCCCCACATGTACCGCCTCAGACTCCCCGCCCATCCCTCGCACGCAATGCTCCCGCCGCAGCTTTCGCCGCCGTCCAGCAATTCCGCGCGCTCACGGCCTCGAATCGGCATCCCGCCGACCGCACCACCCATTTCTCTTCACCTCCCTCACTTGTGCTTGTGCTTGTCCGCCCGAGTCTCACTGGAGATGCTACCCCTATCTCCCATCCTCCATGCCGCAGCCTTCGCGTCGACCGCTAATCCCGCCTGCTTGCGTGGTGCACGCGAGCGAGGGTGTGCGCGTGCGATACTTGCGAGGGTCGGATCGGACTCCACAACCGCCCGGGAGTGGATTCGACAACAACTTTGGACATCGGACTCGGAATTCTCCCTCCCTCCCCGCACCCCCTTACGATTCCAATCTCCAATCCTTTCTTCCTTCCTCGCACCCACCCCCGCCTCAATCTTCCGCGCCCACCGCGAACACGAATGCGACCGAACGCATTCGTTCCTGGGCGCAGATTCCTTGACGCGCGCCTGACACGCGTCCTTCGTGGGTAGCCAAAAAGACGGGGACGAGGCGCACGATGATGTCTGTCTGTGCGCCCTGCCTGCGCGCGCGCGGTGCGCATCCACACCATTGCGCCCTCCATCGTTTGCGTTGCCTATCATCTCTTCGGTGACTCCCAGACCCGGGCCTAAGCCCAAGCCGGGCCGGGCCAGGCCTCCCCTAGGGCTTGGGCTCGGGCATTGAAGACTTTCAACCGACCAGGCTTGAGACTTGGTTCTGCTGTCTGAATCAATGTGCTGGCTCTCCTCCTTCAACGTCAAGTTCTATTTCATGCTAGTTAAGAAGACACCTGGATCAACCTAATTTCCTTCCGAGCTCGTCAAACACTTCAAAGACATTGCGAGTAGAAGTCGTTGGAGAAGGTGCAAGTGAAGCACTCTGGCAGCAGGTGGCGCCCGAGTATCCTATGTGTAGACATCGTTAACCCTTAGTTCTGGAATGCCAGGAAAATATACCTTGACCACCACACTGGGCCCAATGCGCCGCGCAGGTCGACCCACCGCCACTCGCAGTCGTCGTCGTCGTCGCAGTCGTAGTGGTCTTCGTTGTGGTCGTGCCGCCCGAGGCGCCCTGCAACGTCAGCAGGCCAGGACGGTACGGCAGGAGGTCGTAGCTGCCGCCGGAGTTGGTGGCGCGTCCTGGTACAGAAGCTGCAGGTTGCACGGGTCGATCGTCATGGTCGGTCTGGGTTGCTGCGGATGATGTCGCCGTGGCTGATATCGTTGGTCCAAGTGGCGCCGCTGTTGGCTTTGCCGGCGAAGGGGTTGCTCTCGGTGGCGGCCTGCGCCATCCACGCGCCGCCCAGGCTCGTGGCCGTGAAGGAGCGGAAGTAGCGCCCGTTCGCCCCGATGGCCTCGACGATCATGAGATACTTGCTCTGGCCCTGCACCGTGTACACCTGCACGGCCTCGAACAAGTTGTTGGTCGAGTCACTCATGACGACGGCTGCCGACGAGCCAAAGTTGCCCGGAAAGTTGCCGATGGGCATGCTGGCGCGGTAGATGGAGCCGTTATCGCCGGCGAAGAAGAGGTACATGGTCGTGTTGTCGCCGATGACGGTCTGGTCGATGGGGCCGGTGCCGCTCGATATAGTCCCCGAGTAGAGCGGCTGTGTCGCGGACCATCCGTTCGCGTTGGTGGGGTTGCTCGATGTCCGGTAGCAGAAGGCGACCTGGCACCACTGGCTGACGAGCACCCAGTGTTTTCGGACTGAAGAAGAAGATGGTGGGCGCGACAGCGCCCGTGCTCATACCGTTCTGGCTCGCCGACGCCATGCCCGACCAGTCCGAGAAGGTGCCAAAGTTCATCGAGCCATATGTCGATCCCGTGTCGTGCGTTGAGCCGTACACGAGGTGCTGCCCGTTGTAGGGTACGTGCGAGAAGTCTTTGAGTGCGACCCACCCCGACTTCGGCGTCGCCAGAGCCCCTGACGATGTCCATTTGTACGTCGACGGGAGAGAGCATGACTGCGCCACGACAGCCCCGCCGCCGCAAACAGCGCAATAGCGTCCGTGTTGAAAAGTCTCATCGTGGCGTGTTTGTCTCACAAGAATGGGTGGAGATTGGAACAGGAAGGCGCGGCCATCCCGAATTTATGTGTATATATACGGTCGAGTGACCAAAAACAAAAACAGATCGTCGGAGTATCGTAGACCTCCTCCTGCATCGGCAGCATGCAAATTCCAAAGATCCTCCGTCCATGGAGTATCGACGGAAATATGTGCCCCTGTCAGTGCTGCCACAAACTCCTAAGTAATCATTTACAAGGCTCATGTGGAGGGGTCTGTGGCACATAACCATGGGACCACCATTTGCTCGTCCTCGCTTTGGCCGACACCTGACTGCTACTGAAATGAATCACCGATCACTCCCCGGGAGAACTTCTAAGTTCTCACAGGTTCTCACCAACACTGCCCAACCAACACCGCAAAATCATAAGCCAAGGACATAGTATCCGTTGCCATCGGCTTTACCGCAATTACTCGTATGCCGTACGGGTAAATCTGTCAGTAGATATGAACCGATCATCCCCCGAGAAAAACCTGTTGCCAGCCCCCAAAAATAATGAAACAAGGACACTGGCGGTAGTAAGTGTTGTCTGTAACTGGAAGATGATTTTAATTGAGACTGTTTGAATGATAGCGCCAAAGGTTATTGGTAGGTACAGTCAAGCATCAGCAAAAAGATTCGGTTTGATGCGATGGATCGAAATGTGGAAGTACGAACGGGTGCATGGATGGGGAGATGGACGGGTAGATAGACGAGGGCCCCAGCATGCACAGAGAGTCTGTATTGCACTGGCCAGGAAATCAACCCGTTCGTAATCAAATTGTGGTTCTCCCGGAAAAGAAACCGAACAGACTCAGTCCTCTCGGCGAATAGTCAAAAGAAGGTAGAACAACGAAAGAGGGAACATTCCTTCGGAGATGTCGAGAGCACATGCAGGTCGGCTGAGGAAGGATAAACTGACGTTGAACCTATAGATAGGTTAGTGAAGGAAACTTACGGCAAAGAAATGAGCGACATGCGAACATACCGAGCGGTACAAATCATCGGTGCCAGAGATGGAATTCTGAGTCAAGTCGGCACGGGTATCAGCGTAACGTTGCATACTAAATTAAAAGGGCAGACAAGCGGGAAAATGAAGGAATGAAATACATTATACGAAAACCCTCGCGTGTTTATTTCGAGAGGGCAGTCACCTGCACAGCCAGCGCAGCGCCAACAGTTAGGCGGGCGGAAACTCGCGGATCTCAACCTCTCAAACCCGGACCACCCACGGTGACACCCCACCACCCGGTTGTCGGACCGATGGGGTACGGACCGCTTTCCGCATTCAAAACCTGTCAAAAGAAAAAAAAAATCAATGAAGTAAGTATCTGCGTATGCGGACCGAATGCCGAAAATAGATACGAGACCAATTTTTTGAAAAGCAGCCTTTGACGCCGGATTTCATACAAATTGAAGGCACAGAGCTATCCCTAACATATAGTGGTGGGGGGTTCCACTTTTTCCATTTAATTTGGGGAGCTTGCTCCCCCGATTCACAAATAATTCACAAACAGAACTTGTTCTGATTGTGCTTAGAGTACCAAAAATGTCCGAAAATTAGCATGTGACTAGGGGCATCATTGGATCATTCAACAACAGCACACAACCTTTCGGCCACTTCGGCAGTCTGAATTTCACGCGGTCAATGTGAGCTGGTCGGCGCGCAAGCGTCGACCGAGCGAACATTGAGGTGTCTGAAAAACTGACAAAATCTCTGTCCTTTTCATTTGTGCCCCGCTGCTTGCAGGTCACTCACTTTCATTCAGCAAGTGTACAGTACACATCAACTTTGCATCAATTTCATCTCTTTTTAATTGTATGGACTGTGTGCAAATATAATCCAGAAAATAAAAGGCTCACATGCAAATCTAATGTTCTGAATTCTGTTGTGCCCCGCCGCTTGCCGGCCAAACCCCTTTCATGCTTAGAGTACCAAAAATGTCCGAAAATTAGCATGTGACTTGGGGCAATCATTGGATCATTCAACAACAGCACACAACCTTTCGGCCACTTCGGCAGTCTGAAGTTCACGCGGTCAATGTGAGCTGGTCAGCGCGCAAGCGTCGACCGAGCGAACATTGAGGTGTCTTTGAAAAATTGACCAAAATCTCTGTCCTTTTCATTTGTGCCCCGCCACTTGCAGGTCACTCACTTTCATTCAGCAAGTGTACAGTACACATCAACTTTGCATCAATTTCATCTCTTTGAATTGTATGGACTGTGTGCACATGTAATTGGCCAGAAAATAAAAGGCACACAGGCAAATCTAACGTTCTGAATTCTGTTTGTGTCCCGCCGCTTGCCAGCCAACCCCTTTCATTAAAAACTCTAGTTTTTTTTGTGCTCTTGGGTACCGAAAATTAGCATGTGACTGGGGCATTATTGGATCATTCAACAAGCACAGACTTGGTTCTGGCACCTCGGCGCTCTGAAGTTCCCACAATCAATGTGAGCTGGTTGGCTGCGCAAGCGTCGACCGAGCGAACATTGATATTGAGTCAACAGCCAACAAATTGTCCAAAAAAAGTGCGAGTCCTTTTTATTTGTGCCCCGCCGCTTGCCGGCCACTCACTTTCATTCACAAACAGAACTTGTGTTCTGATTGTGCTTTAGAGTACCGAAAATGTCGGAAGAGGGCATCATTGGATCATTCAACAAGCATACACATTGAATTTAGCTGGCTGAAGTGACCCCTGCGCAATCCAAATGCAATTCTCACAATTTTGGACACCTGTGCAAATGCACATTTCGAAGGTGACAGGGAAAAACTTATTCTGCTTGTCATCACTAGCTTCCTTGATTCCGGGATTCAGCTTCACAGCTCATAACTCACAAAGCTGATCACTGAATGCAGCCACCATTCACTTGGGAAGCTGTGCAACTGTCGCTGCTTCCGATGTTATGTTGTCCAAGATCGAGTGCGGCAAGGATGGACTTCGCGGCCTCGCTATTCTCGGTAACATAAATGCAAAAAACACAAGGAAAAACATCCAGAATCATGCACTGCAGGAAGAAACAAGGAGTCATGGTTAAAATACTTTGCTGCACTAGAATGAGCAAAAACTGATTTGAGATGGTATTTAGACTTGACTGGAGATTCTTTTCAACTAGGAATTGTATAATAAAACTGTTTAGACACCGTAAAAACCACAACTTGAATGCTGAAAATAAAAACTTGACAAAAAAATCACAAATTAATCATTTCTTCTTTCTGTTTGTGCCCCGCTGCTTGCCGGCCACCCCTATTCATTTATTAAGGCGGTCCGATTTGCTGTGTCACGTGAAAATCCACTGACATTTATCATGTGATAAAGTCACAAGTCGATTCCCATGATGGCACATGAGTTCAGAATAAATCAGTCAATTGAAATCCTCAAGGCAAGTATGCGGAACCCGCATTCCTCCTTGCTTTGATAGCACACAATCTAGATACAGAAAGTTGAATCGGCGTCAAGCAGGATCAAATTGGTCGAAGTGGTTGTTATTTTTAGTGGTTGGGTAGGGCGATGGAAGAAGAGCGAGTTTGATCGAATGCAGCTCATCTACCCAGAGAAATCCACCCGCTCTTTATGCTGAAACAGAAGAAACACAATCATGCAAGAAATAGGATGAATTCTCCCTATGGCCCTATGTCGTGTCTTGGCATCAGGCATTTCTTTCTCATTGGAAGCGAATCACGATTGAGAGCGAAAGAGGTGAAGATAGTATTACCTTGCCCCGCAGATAGACTGTACACCGAAGTCCCCATCCCACCAACATCCCAATGAGCGCTTACACAGCGGTGGGGTTACTGCCACATGCTACGTGCAGCGCACGGATGTTGTATCAATGGTGGCGCATGGAGCAGTAAGTCGGGGTGCCATGTTGTTTTTCGTTTGGGAGTGAGTCAGGAAGGAGAGAGAGGATACTGTACTTGACCAGGATAATTAGTCAATCAGGAAATTCAATCAGGAAAGGATGGAGAAAAATGCGGACTTGGTCATCTGCTGCCGCTACTCCACCGATGGCTCCTCATTCACACCAGTCTTACGAGTACCCCGCGGGACATGACACATGTCAGTCCAGACTGTCTCTTCTCCCACTCAATCGTCTGCGGCACAGCGCTGAAGCTGGACTGAAATACCGCTGTAGAGGAGAAACAACTATGTACTCCAGAATTCTCAGAGGCAACGAGAGTACATTTGGCTTGGGGTGTTGGACAACGTCTTTGTTACTTTGTTAGGGTGGGAATTTGGTGTGACTTACCCGGCCGATCTCGGTGATCATCCGGTAATCATCCTGGCCTTAGGATCTTCAACATCCTTGGTTTGCTGTGTCCCACTTTCCGCCGGAAATATATTCATTATGCAACTGTAACTGACTCTCCCAATTCAGGATTGTGCTTCTAGGGTTTCCTGAATATTGTAGAGGTGTGGGATTGAATAGTGCACTCTCAGGGGATACCCATGGGCTGATAGGTTTGCAGGCGGAACAAATTCACTATACTGTGAGGGTTTGGGGGGAGTAGGACTGTAAGATAGACTTTCAAATGTTTCCTTGAGTGACCTCTGCAGTGATTCAACCTTGTTCGAAAGCTGCTCAGCCATGGATAAGAAAAGGTGGGAGAGTTGAGGACTGTTGGGCTGAACCCTGTGATCGCTGGATATTCCCATGCTGACAAAGGAACAAAGACTTTGAGTGATGCCTGTGCAACGCCATGGTCAACATCATGGCAAGTGTCTGACATATGCCATTCAATGCCATGAAGCCGCAGTCATGGCAATGTGCCAGCTGTGTGCACACAATGCCCTTCACTCGTGCATGGTATTCGAGACATGATTTGCAAGCTTGTTTGGGGTCTCTAACCCTTTTCTTAGTTCCTTGGAATTGTTCTGCTGGCTGCGCTCACTGAGCCCTCCTGGGATCAAGTTAAGATCACCCTGTTTCTCTGGACCCCCAGATCCACTGGACTGCGATCCATTTATTGTGGTGTTCCTCCAAGGCTTCGGGGAAACAGTATGTGCTTGAACATTCATCCAGGACAGTGGTGATATTTTCCGGTTCATCGTCAATTATCTTGCTCAATGCTGATACAACTGTATTGGGGAATATTCTTCCCCGTTGCCCGGGGGGTAATTTGTTTGTGGTTTAACTCTGGCGGTGAGCCGTGAGAACTCAATCCCTCAGAATTGGACTCCTGCAGCTAAAACAAAGGCTCTTTACTCTATGTCCCGGTTTTCCCGAGGTTGAACTTCAGGACTTCGAAAATCTTGGGCATTTCGGGTCAAGTGCTCCGAAAGTTCAGACAGAACCCCAAAATATCGTGAAATCTGCAATTTCAACACTTCGTGGCCGATGAAACCAGAATATTAATGAAAAACTGAGTTTCTGGATTCCTATGCCTTGAGAATCACAACTATCATGAAAGAATTGTCGACCTAGTTCTTGTTCTGTCTGTTGAGGTAGTCCAGTACACTTGGCTAAGGTTCTACTACACAAAAGTGATTCTTCAATTTTACAACCAACAAGAGGGTGCTACGTAGACAGACTTCACAGTGTATATCTGATCTTTGTATCAGAAAGTTCTCCCCAACTCATAACACGCAGTCAGAGGGTCCCTTCCCCTCAACATCGTAGAAGCACATGAAGAAGTGCATGTGAGACTTCCATCCCTTTTCATGTATCTACAATGACTCACCTGAACAACACTATCACATTGTCAAAGCTGGGGGGAAGGCTCATGAGGTTAGCATCCGTTGTGATGCCCCCTATTGCTCGCGCTGTAGCAGGATCCCTTGCACATTTCATTACTAGTAATTAACACCAGACATGCACTAGGACTGTAGGAGGACTGCATGAAATTGGCAGATTCACCGTCGTCAGTGCTGAAGCTGGAGATGGTGTTATTGTACGGGGCTGCAAAGTTCGCGTCGAGACAGGCAAAACTGGGGGAGCATTCATCATTTTAGAATCGCTGGAAGAGTGGGCCCCTGGAGGACATACATGCCAGGTGCGTGTGGCACGATGGCCCTGTCTACCACAGGGGCCTGTTCCCAAGAATTGAATGAACGATGTTGACAGAGTGAAGAAGAGTGACCAGAGCCGCTGGGAAGCTGAAGGAGATGAGCGTGAGCTGGCCAAAAATCATTTTGAAAGGAAGCCGGAGGTGGAACCTGGGATTGATACCTTTCCTTCCACAGATGTCCCGCTCTTTATACGAGCCACAAGCCAGGACTTATCAGAAATTGCCGTCAATATACCTCCATCTTCAGCAGCATACATTTGTTATTGTTCCCATGGCAGACTGGCAGTTGATGACATCCCGGGTATTAGGTTGATTAGTCACGATTCGCAGGAACTCATTGCCACATGTATTAGATAAGCAGTATAATCTTAACCACACACATGACAAGCTATGCCTATCAACTAGAGGCTAGAGTGGTACAGTGTGATACCTAGTATATAACCCTTGCCGGCTGGGCATCCAGACATCTGCCCACCTCTCAAGGTTACACGAGCCCTTCCGAGGGTGACACCGATCCTTAGCCAGGATCACAGGTCAGACTTCCGCCTTCAGGCATTGAGCTCAACCTTGTCTTATGGACAAGATAGCCACTATGGGTCGTGATCGTGGCCGGGCTCCTCATGAGCCCCCATCCAATTCTCGTCTTGTGATGAGCCCTCTGCCGAAACCAGGACACTTCACAGATTGGGGGCTACTGCACATCCCTGACTAAGGGTGTATTACGAGGGCTTATCCTTCTGAACTAGAGGGATCATTGTTGGGCATCATCTGACGTCTTCAGAACTGTCAAGAGAAGGCTGGACTTGATCAACCTACCAATTACTAAGAAACCATACTCGGGTACTGGGAAGCGACGGCTATCACAGTTTTCAAACAAATCACTTAAGCAGGTTCAAAGCTGAGCCAGTTGAAGCGGATGGTTTACCAGGGAGGGTAATGGTGGGCTGATGAGGAAGTCAGCTAAAAAGTTGACATATCAACAATATCCCATCACGATCGTTCTAAGCAATGTAGATCTTGACTCATCGTTAAGCTCAGCTCGTCGATGCTCCTTATAAATCTGTTCTGTTTTACTAATTACTTGATATCTGACAGGAGTTCGTCGGCTAGCTGCCATACCACTAGTCATATACCCTGAACCCTGCCGAATGTTTGTATCTGTCTTGTTTATATTTAGAATCCTGTAAGTATTTAAGGGGATGGTTATGGGAGGAACACCAGTGAATCTCACCCCACCTGTTGGACGCAAAGTTACTAGACTTTCACGCTTAACCGGTTGAGTAGCCATTCATTCGGAGCCACCCAGAAGCTATACTAAGTTTCATTTGTTTTCCCTGTTTGAAATATTATCTGTGTTGGATTTGGATCTTTATAAAGCACGTGGACATATTGGATAAACAGAATGTATGCGTGGAATAATAAGGAAACAGATTGGACTTGACAATGGTTGTAATCTCATAAGGATTAGCAATTGCGGATACTATTGGAATCGGGATTCATAAAGAATCACTTGCGCTACACATCGGGAGTACTATCTCCAAACATAGACCCACATCACACAAACCGTTGAACATAAATCTTTGTCTGTGTATCCGCAATTGCACCTAGAACGGATTCGAGCAGTTTATCTATACGACTTGTAGACCTATAAAGTCTTGCTTCCCAAAAAGAACTAAAGTTCAAATCTGCCACAATCTATACTGGATTGGAACCTGAACTTGCACAAGGATTATAGTGTTTGAGTTGTTGTAGTCGCATTATCGAACTGTGTATTCATTTACAAGGTTTAGTTTGTGGTTGTTTCACCGCTAGCCCCATAGTCACCATTTCACCACCTCCGAACGAGACCATCGCTCTCCTCGCCATTCTGCACCGTGTGTCAGCAGGATGTGACCATTCCCAGACTGCCTTGCCTCTCAGAACATTGCCGCGATGCAAGCAGTGAGCGATCTTCTGTATGTGGACCACCGCAAACGAGACCTATGCTCTCTCCACAACTCAAGTCGCCCTCTTCACTGTCCAGATGTGTTTCACACTGTTGCCAGCAGGATACGACCGCTCTCCAGTACGTCTACGCTCCTCACGACGCGACGCATGGACGAGTCTCTAGAGCGGTAGAGGCGATCTCTTGCACCAGGCGGACCTAGGCCGTGCCTGACAGCGGTCCATTGAATGAGGCAGTGATTGATTGTGCTCAGAACCTATATAAGAAACACACAAATAACCCCACTTGACTCGTGATTGGCACAGAAACAGTCCAGAGACTGTTCCAACAACTAACAAACAATCAGTTCCAATAGATTCACAGAGTTCTTAACAGTTTCCAGGCAGAGCCCAAGTGCATTTCCAGAATAATATATGATTCAGAAACAAATAAGATTCCGACTAATAATGCTACTCTATAAGAGTGTGTCCGCCGAGGATCCCAGATCAACCCAATGCACAAGTGTATAGCCTGCTAGTTCGGGTGATGATGCTGTGTCCACCGTAGAAACACCTCCAGATACTTATACAACTGCCCAAGATACAATTACAAAGCCCAAAACACAATCCCAATGAGTCAAACATCCATTTATCCACCTCTTTAACCATGTTTCTGTTGGTTGTTCTTCCCAGTGTCACCTCCCATTGGTTCCCAACTGTGAGCACACCATGTCCCCTTGCAAACTATGAGGCAGGAACCCATCAGCAGCACCCCTGTATTATTCAGAGTGTGTGTTGATCACCGATAGATTGGCACTGCACTCGTTCGACCCTGTTTCTGCTTCAACTCAGCTCTCCCCTCTGTTACAAGTGGATAATACTCCTTTGTAGGTCTTGGGAGATACCCGTTTCTGGGGTGTTTTCAGAGAGGGTTCTTGAGAAAGAACCTTAGAACACCCTTTAGAGTTGTGATCTGGATCCTCGGAATAGCTGACCACCTGATTCAGTGTATCCGCATTCAATGGAAACTGGCAACTCTAGCAACCGGAGCACTCGTGACCCAACACATCCCCTTAGCGTCTCAACGCAACACAACATATTGCCTAAACTCCCGTTCCTTTGACCTGTTTCCGTTGTTTGAGTGGATGTTGGAAACAAGTGAAACGAAAGTTCCTTGACTTGTTGATTGGCTGCATGTTCCCTTATAGTTTTCAGGGTGAGACCTGCCAATGGATGTTCTAATTCCTTAGGACATCCACCTGTTCCCTGTGGTTCGCCCAACAGCTACCAGGAACCAGTACTGTTGCATAGAAACAACATTTTCAGCAATGAGCACAATCAGAAACATGCAAAATTATGTGTATCTAACTATGGGCCCAATTACTGGCTTATCAGCGGTGATTTGTGTGCTCAGGACCTACGTTAGAAACATGAACTAATCAACCACTTGTTGGTTACACGGTGTAGAAACAGTGCTATGACTGCCAGAAACAGCCGATGAACCATCCAAGCGATCTTAGATACACGTTTCCAAGATCCCGACGAGTTACAGCCCTAGTACAGGGCCTTGTAAAGGTTGTAGGAGGAGGTTTCAGATCTTAGAAACTGAGATTGGAGCAAAGTGCGAGTAATACACGTTTCAAGACACATGGAAACAGAGTTTCCAGGCAAGATTTAGATACAAGGCTTCTCAGCAGATATGTAGAGGACGTTATGAAGGCCCAACTAGCTAGTTTATAGTCCAGTGGACTCAGGTGATTGCACGTTTCTCAACAGGCAATTGCATTTCCAGAGCTTTCCCCGAAGGTACTTTCCAGACCCTGCACTCAGCTACGTTCCAGAGCTTTCCCTTGAAGGTACTTTCTAGACCCTGCATACAGATACGTTGAAACGGTTGCACTTCTTATATGACTAGGAATAGCTAATTGATAGGTATTGTGAACAAACACCAAAACAACCAACCACAACCAATCTACCTCCAAAGATCTAAGTGCTTCTCTTTGTGAGTTCGGGTCCGGGCCGTAGTATGCGACCAGCAGGTTGAACAAACACAGGTTTGATTTATAGGCTTCCAACAACACACTCTACAAACGTACTAGCAATATGCAACCGCCAACAACAACACTGCTAGGAACCTAGGGATGGTCCGGGGGTGTGTTTTATATGGGGTGGATACAAGATGGCTGGACCGCTAGGTCGAGAACACCAGGGGCAGAGTATGTAGGTTTGTGAAAATCCTCGCTAAGGGCAGCCCCAAAGACTACTGAGGCTAACAACAAATGGACTTCAATCCTCAAACGGCAAGACTCTCCTTGACCGCCGACCTATTCCTTAACCAAGAACAGGAACCTTTCCGCTTTTATCGGCACTAGCTCACTACAAGCGTCCAGCTAGCGACCCAACACACCTACGACAGAGCTTCCGTCTATGTCGGGGTGAAGGCGAAGTAACTGACAAGTTATAGCCAAACTAGAGGTGGGGGCACCTAGTCCGTCTTCTTCTTAGTGGGCTCAAGTCAACACACAATCCACCTAGCAAGCGATCCAACACCACTACGACAGAGCTTCCGTCTTGTCGGGGTGAAGGCAAAGTCACTAGCGCAAACTGCAGTTGGGGTCTCGAAGAGAACACCCTTGTTTTATATGTGGAGGTCTAGGACCAACAACACGAAATCCTCAACTTAGTCACTCGATGTTTCCAGAGTCCACAGTCTACTGATTCCAATATAAAGACTACTACAAGTGAAGTTTGGTATCAACCTCCACTAGCAGCCTGAGTCCACTAGCACCAGCTTCGTCCAAAGTCTGGGGCGTAATGTTCTTAGACCCTAGTCTGTCCTGCGCTCCCTTTTATACTACTAGGTGTGAGTTACATGTGAAAGCGAGCTGAATAATACAATAAGCAATATTAGATGATAAGAAATACGGTCAGCCAATGAGACGACTGCCGTTTGGTTTTGGGACTGGTTTGGTATATGCCAGGTCAGCCTCGCTGACCGGCTAGTGTTCAACCGTGGGTATATCAATGGATCCTCAGCCCTCCGTCTATGCCGAGTACCCCTTCTGGACCAACCGGCGATGTAGCCGGTGGTCTAGGTCATCTCTACTCTGTCAGAGCGTCGATCTATTACATCTAGGCGACGCAGTGTTGCGACCGACATCAAATGGTCATAGCTCGTTGGTCAGAACGTCGATCCGCCCTCCGAACATCGGTACAGGCTGTGCGATCGTCCCGAGCTCCGTTCCAATAGCCGACTGGCTATTCCCCTTCGCCCTAGCTGCCCAGATCAGGCACTAGCCGCGTGCTGCCTCATCTCGTATGTCGTGGTATGCCTTTGTCAAAGCCCTAGCCGATCGCTAGTAGGGTTATTCCGCCTAGCGCCGTCTAGTTGCTTATCTAGAGATTAGATAGTACCACCGGTTACCGCGCCGAGCTTCCTAGCTCAAGGCGTAGTCCCCTAGCTGTACGTCCATCATAGATTCCGTCTGCTAGACCCTCGCTAGCTCCGTCCCAAGTCATCTCTGGACTACTAGAGTCTCTAGGTCATGTCTCATGAATGTATAGGCAGTGATTTAATCCCTGGTTGTTTGTACACTCAGCTAGCAGCTAGCGCGTCACACTAGTGCAGCCTCGTGCTACAGTCAGCAGTTAGGCTCGCTCTGACTCTCCTTTATATCACCTAACAAGTGGTCTGCGTACTAGCTGATGTGCTAGTAACAACAGAAGTGCTAGTTGCTTCCCGTTGTATAATACTGGTCATAGGAAATCGCAAAATTAGCCCTAGATGCCGCGCATTTATGTTACGCCGTTTCAACGTTTCCAGAGCTTTCCCCGAAGGTACTTTCCAGACCCCACACCAGATACATTTCCAGAGCTTTCCCTGAAGGTACTTTCCAGACCCCGCAACTCAGATGGCATTTCTAGAGCTTTCCCAAACAGGTACTTTCTGAACCCCGCTTCCACACAAGTTATAGTCAAGTAGACTCAAAGTTTATAGTCGGATAGACTCAAAGTTTCCCAGTCCCTTTAACCGAATCCAAGAGAGTCCAAACCGAATCCAACACGTCAACAGAGTCTAACAATTCCAGGCCAAGGCCCAAGTGCGTTTCCAGAACGATATATGATCAGAAACAAAGAAGATCTCAATACAATGCTACTCTATAAGAGTGCAGCTCGATTGAGGGACACAGATCCACACCCAAGCTTACTGCATGGTGGAACAACAATACTGCCCAGATCACACCCTGACAGGTGGATACTGGTCAGATTGTGCCCAAGCGTAGACAGAAACGGTGCTAGCGGTGGGGGGATGCTGTCTCCATCGTCGAAACACCTCCAGATACTTATACAGATGCCAAGACCACACTTACAAACCCAAAACATAATCCCAGTGAGTCAATTGTCCGTTTATTCCGTCTCTTTAACCGTGTTTCCATCGGTTGTTCTTCCGAGAATCGCCTCCCATTGGTTCCCAAGAGCGAGCACACCATGTTCCCTTGACAATTACATAGCAGAAACCTGTCAGCAACACCCCTGGATTACTCAGAGGGTGCGCAGATCACTGATAGATCAGCACTGCACTTGCTCGACATGTTTCTGCCTTCTGCTCAACTCTCCCCTCTGTTTCCAATGCAGAACTTGATAGTACTCCTTTGTAGCTTTCAGGAGATACCCATTTCTGAGGAACTTCCCAAAAAGGGTTCTTGGAAAAGAGCCTGTGAACGTTTCTGGAGTTGTGATCTGGACCTTCAAATAGCCGATAACCTGTTTCGGTGTATCTGCATTTGATAGAAACCGGCTACCCCAGTACCCGACTCCCACTCGTGACCTAACACAACCTCTAGACGTCTCAAAACAACACAATACATTGCCCAACTCCCATTCCCTTGACCCGTTTCCGTTGTTTAAGTGGATGTTGGAAACAAGTCAAACGAAGTTCCTTGACTTGTTAATTGGCTGCACATTCCCCTACAGTTTTCAGGGTGAGACTTGCCAATGGATGTTCTAATGCCTTAGAGCATCCACCCGTTTCTCTGTGGTTCACCCAACAGCTACCAGGAACCAGTACTGTTATATAGAAACAACAGTTACAGTAATAAGTCTGATCAGAAACATGCAAAATGACGTGTATCTAACCATGGCCCATTTACTGGCTTATCAGCGGAGCTTATTCTGACCAATACCTTCACCCCCACTTCACATGACACATTGACTAGCCAAGGGAGACCATCCATCTCTCCTCTCTCCTTACCATTTGAGCGCCTTCAGACATGACCATCTGGCCGTGCCTGAGGCCCCAAACGTATCCTTGAGGTCGTCTGGCCTCATGGCTCCTCCTACTCGACTGCCGTTTAAGCACCCCAAAACACCTCATGATGTCCCCCACCCCCCTGGAACACCTGAAAGCTGCATGGTGTCTCTGGAGACGTGGGAAGACATTGAGAAGGTATAAATGGGAGCACATTTAGTAGGAGTAGCCAGTACTTTTCAGCCTACAGGAGTAGCTTCCAGGGTGTCTTCCCCACTCACCATACAAGTGGGACATATTCAAACTCGTAATCAGTGATGGCATTCTTCTTCGTCAGTTTGATGGCGATCTTCGTCATCCTGTCAAGATGTTGTCGGCAATCTGCTCAGGTGACAGGTCTGTGATTCCCACTGGCCTTGGCGTGCTGAGGTTCAAGTTCGATGGTTAGGGGTTTGGGTCAGTAGATAGTTAGAGGGTAGAGGTTAGCAGTTAGCAGTTAGCAGTTAGAGGTTAGCGGTTAGAGGTTAAAGTTAGCGGTTAGTGTTAGGGTAAGGTATCTATAATAAAAAACCCTCCCCTGACATTGAACAGAAAAAAGCTTGAACTGCAGTCTTTCAGCTTCACTGGGTGACAAAGATTGAACACGCTATCAAGACTGATGAAGATCACCATCAAACTCACGAAGATCACATTCAAACTGACAAAGACTTAACCGAACTATGACTGACGAGTTTGTATACGTCCCCCTTACAAGTCTCACTCAATCTAAGGGGTACTCCCAGCCTTCCCCCAAACTTGTACCTCGTCTTGTGCACCCTTCTCCCTTCCCTTCATGGTTGGAGACAGGTCACACCTCTCATATTTGCTGCTCATCTGTGTCTCACCTCCCACACCTCCGTTTACAGAGTCCCTCCTCACCGGACCCAGTGTCACATACCCAGGCTTCCTCGATTAGGACAACCATTTTTGCGAGCTTCGCTCTGTAGAAGACAGGCCCAGAGAGAAGCCACCAGATCCAAATCGCTGTCCACACCTGACGAGACCAGTTGTCTGGCTCACTGTTCGAACACCGTCGGTGCCATTGTCTGTGCAATATTCATTGTACCTTCAGTGCTGGTTCTAAGGGGAAGAGCGCACCAAGGAAACAGATAGGGAAACACATTTAGGGTTCCAGTACACTTGTACAGGGAGCCAGGTCTAGTATATTCACTTTCTCTACCATATTTGGCTGACAGCAGGTTTGCCACACTCACTCACATCCAAGAGACAAACAGTCTCCACCTTCGCCACACTCACTCATGACTAGGAGACAAAACAGTCTCCATGTTTGCACACACACACAAACTGGATTCATGCACCAACCTTCCTCACTATCATTCGACTATACCTTCCCCTCTAGAGGGCAAATGCAGTTGAATTTGAATCATATACATTTCGATACAACACCGCAGTCCTTATCACAGTGCTCATGTTCCTGCACCCACCCCCGCACCCACCACCACTGCAACCCCCACACCTGCAAAGCTCAAGGAAGCATTGTAGCTCCCAAGATGCCTCACCTGCCGCTCTCACCCACCTCTTTGGCTCCCTGCATTTGCAGCACCCTCTAACTCTTCATGCTCATTGTTTTCTTTCTTCCTTCTGCCGCATTCATACTCATAGTGTGGGACCTCCTCTTCCATGTGTGTGCCCAGGTGCTGGCCCGGCACACTCAGCGCTTGAAAAACACCGGCACTGTGCTGCTATACTTCCCGCACAGGTGGGAGGTCCATTGTGGAAGTGCGACATGCCTCACACGTCCAATTTTCCCATCCTGGGCTGATTGGCCACACACCCCAAGAATTCCAGCACTATTCTGGATATGGTTCCACAAGAACAATGTTATACATTTTGTATCTGGACTGGTTCATCTGTGACTCGAGCAACAGCTTTTCATCCACCATATGAATGTTGTGCTATCTGATATTTCCTTTTCTCACTACATACTGCCAATGTGAAGAGCTGAACTGGAGCTCAGGCATCTCGGGCTATGCGGGGATTGATTTCTGAAGTGGTCTGATTCACCCACATTCGTTGCCTGAGCGGGGCAGTGAATATCTCCCTATACGTCTTTGTGTAGTACCTGGACTGCTGGGCAAAGGTTTCCCTCTTAGCTTTGGCTTTTCACTATGGCCACTCTTACATACCTGGTTTGACTAAGCGTCTTTATTTGTCACATTTTACGGCATCAATTCTTTGTGCTTTACTTCCATCTTACCACCACCCACCCACAACCTATACACAATCTTCCCTGAGTATCTACGAGCAAATCTAAGTTAATCCAACCCCAATTGAGCTAAGTATCCCAATTACATCATCTACTACTACTCGCTACTTTAAGCTTAGTTCGATCTCATTGCACCCACCATCGCATTTCCATCCTGTATGGCTCAGTGGCATTGCCTGCATGACCTTGGCCTCCCTCAGTCTACCTACAGACCATTTATCTCTTCTTCATTTGTTCACTTTCACTGTGGTTTGTGCTGGCAGTGGGATGGGTGTTGGGCAAACTGCGGATCCAGATCTGGCGAGGGGAATGGTGCACCTTGCAGACACAGACAGTGGGGCAAATCTGCTGAGGTGCTCTTTGACAGCGAAACAGTGCACTAGGGTGCAGCCATGAAAATCTAATGAAATCAACTAGAGAGTGAAGCGAGCCAGTCACTAATCACAATCCAACCAAAATCAAAACAAATCACAAATCCAATCCTATACTCGTGTGTGTGTGTTCAAGGAGGTAGGGTATGTATCACCCTTCAAGAGGGTGCGCAAGGGAGGATAAGTCTTTGTTTCAATAGCAGGCTATGTGATCTGAGCACAGTGAATGCTGGAGTAGCAGGGACTTCACACCAACAGTATATCAAGCTCAAGTAACCTCAACAAGCTGTCCTTCTGTCTTCCAGTGGACAGAATGGCTGTCACTGTGCAGTCAGAACATTGTGAAATACCACATCTCTTTCACGACTTTTGGTCATAAAATCCATGATGGTTTACTTCGAAATTCACAATGAATTCCTGGGGTTTCACAAACGGAATGTTAGGAATGAGGATGCATGAAATTTTCTTGTGGTTATAGGTATATTTGTGATGGATTTTCATAACATATCATTGTGTATCCGCAATGTTTCATCCTGAATATCTGAGGGTGTATCTATGGCTAAGCCTAGGCCTTCATATTCGTAATAAATTGTTATGTGCAAAAAAGTAGATGAATTTCAATATTTGACTAATACAAGTACTATGGTTCAAATATTGGCCCAGCCGTGCCAGTATGGACCATTACCCATCCTCTTGTCGGTCATTTAGATTACAGTGAGATAGCAAAATGCGGAAAAAAATCCCAATGGTGGAATACAAAGACACATTGATATGCATGCACCATGTTTAACAAAACACAACACCTTGGGGCTGGTTAACCACAACCATTATCCCGATGAGCCCACTATCGGAGCCACAAGGTCCCTGGTGCAATTCAGGTGAGTTAAAAGGCTAGAGGTAACACAAAGCACGCACCGAGTGTAACCAAGAGGAATACTGTGAGTATAATGGCATATTACATATCAGACGGTCACGGTGACGTCAAAGGAGGGCAAGGGTGGCGGCATTGGTGTTGGCATCGCGGCATCGACAGCAATAAGGGGACTGGTGGTGGCTGTGGATGGTGGTGGTATAGGAAGAGAGAACTGTGGTGCTTGTCCACAGCTCATGGCTGTACTTATTTGTGGTGCATGTGGAGCAGGTGCCGTAAAATGTTTAGGGTAGGTTCTGCTATAGCTTGGCAATGCCCTGCAAATATCCACGACAATAATTCATGATGAAAGATCATGGATTTCCGTTTGCGAAAATATGTGTAAAAAGTTGGAACACCGTGTCATGAAACAGCTTGAAATTCACGACACACACTGTGACAAACCATTATGAATATTGAAATTCAAGACTTTCTGTGGAATTTCACGATGAATGCTTCACATAGTGTGTTATTATTGTTATTTGGTGATGGGAGGCATGCTGGGGGGACCAGCAGCACAGGGACGAGACGGGGACGGTTGTCCGTCTGTCCGTCCATCCGTCCAAACCGTCCTTCACGGGTACGGTGACAATCCCTAGTGACAGACCAAGGAAAATTTTCGAGTTTCCAGTGCGGAGGTAGTTCATAGCCAGTAGTGTCCTGGGGCCTGTCGCTACCGCCATCAGAAGAAGGGTGTGTGAATTGGTATTCCCAGCCGGATTGCATTCCTCTCAGCTTCTCTGTCAAGTATGCTCGTCTCACTTTCTGTGACATGGAATTCTGTCTCCTACACATCATGACATTTAGATCATCATAGTTTGATTCATACAGATGATTATCGTCGGCGTGCACCACGTGATGAGAATACAGGTAAATGCAATTTGGTTTGCGCTTTCCTTCGCGCTCTGGAATAAGACATAAGGATGTTTCATATAGAATTAGGGCACAAATTGGAGCACGAAATCCAAGTTGGATGTCAAAGTCGTGCATAAGACCACCACCTGACATTCGACTTGTGACCTGACTTTGGCTAATTCGGGTCTCGGGCCTGCACCCCATCTTTCCGTGACACGCGAAGCCCCGACGTTACCTACAACTTCAGATTTGAGGCAGAAGAATCTGCTCGGAGTCGCTCACGATTAGCGCTCCAACTCATGCCCCAACTGGTGCTTCAACTTAGCAAGTTGGGGTCAAGTTGAGGCACAAAGTTGGGCCCAAAATTCTATATATGAAACACCCTATAGAACGGTAATAATGTCGTCGGACTACGACAGTATCTGAGAAGAGACATAACCGTGTCGTTTTGCCGTCAGGAGAAGCATATTCCAGCAGGATTGAATTCCTCTCACCTGAGTTGCATTTCTCTCAGCTAAGTCGCTTCTCTTGTCAGATACGCTAGTCTGACTGTTGGAAACATCCCTATGGCACTTGCATGCCACAAGGTACTCCTAGAAGGAGGTGTGGATTGGTATTGACAGCCGGATTGCATTCCTCTCAACTGAGTCGCATACCTCTCAGCTGAGTCGCTTCTCTTGTCAGGTATGCTAGTCTGATTGTTGGCAGCATCTCTATGGCTCTTGCATGCCACAAGGTACTCCTAGAAGGGCGTGTGAATTGGTATTTACAGCCGGATTACATTCCTACCAATTGAGTCGCATACCTCTCAGCTGAGTTGCTTCTCTTGTTAGGTACGCTAGTCTGACTGTTGGCAACATCTCTATGTCTATTTCATGCCACAAGGTACTCCTAGAATGGCGTGTGGATTGTTATTTACAGCCGGATTGCATTCCTCTCAATTGAGTCGCATACCTCAGCTGAGTTGCTTCTCTTGTCAGGTACGCTAGTCTGACTGTTGGCAACATCCCTATGTCTCTTGCAAGTCACAAGGCACTCCTTTGTCCTGTGAATTCCTTGTCTTTTGGCTTTCTATAAAGATGTTGTAACCTAGACTAGCTTTCAAGCTACCCCAGCGGCATTCCTCCCAGCATGCTTTTATCTCAATGGTCGTTGCTACGCTTTCGCTCGCTCTGACTTCGCGCGCACAAGCCATTCAATCCAGCTGCTTGACTTGTCCAGGTCCAGTCGTATTGACCACGGCCCCCGTCCCGGGCGCTTCAGTCTGTTGCTAGTGAGTACATCTTACAGCTGCGGCTCTGAGTTTTATGCTAATATTTGCATCAATATAGCTATGGGCCCGGAGAAGTATGCTGCTATGCGGTCAGTCTGCCGACTATATTTCCTCGATTTGAAGTCTTCACGTTCTCACCAAGCATCGATGCTAATATGCTGTCACAGGGATCGACTGGACAGCTGATGTTCCAATCGGGGGTCGTTTGCCCAGGCAGTACTACAGTGTCCATCAACACCTGCTTTCCCTCGCTCTTTTGAAAGTAGGGATTTTTGAAGAAATTTGTACATTTACAAGGCAATTGAGACTTGAGTTCGATATTTAATGAGAGATTCCAAAGTGGGCTGTCAAGTGACCTTGCGCCGAGTTTTTATCAAGCTCCAGACAATCGGGACACGGTCAGTTTTTATTCATGGATCACGGGTGCATTCAGTGTCGTGTCTCTCGTCAAAGAAACCACAGGATAGCTGTACGCGACGGACAACCCACACGTCACCTGTCCCTTGGTCATGATTTTTTCAGCTTGTGAAGAGCCGGAATCTTTAGTCCCGAGGAAGTTCATAATTTTGGGGCCAATTTCGCATCGAAAATCGACCAGTGCCTGGGCCCTGGGCGTATGAACGGCTGGAGGATACTATAGAAGATATTGGGGCTTCGATGGACAACTAAGTATTCCCTTTTCGAGCAGTCAGCTGCCGAGTGCGCAACTTTCCAACATCTTCCATCAACGTTGTCCGGTAGTTCGGCTCACCGTGCCCCGCGCCTGGCCCGCCCTCTTGACGCTTTCTCGCCGTCGTGTGCCCTTGACATACGGCAGAGTATATACGATTTTAGTGGGACCCACCTAGTATCACTAATCGCCTTCCAGACCCACCACCAAGCTTCGAAGCAGCCTAAGCGAGTGGGACTTGCCGCTTGATCGCATCACGGCTGTGAGCTGTAGGTCGTCTTGTCGATGGGTCGCATCAGATAAAGTGTAGTGCTGGGTTTCCTTCCAGACACTTGGTCTGGAATCACGGTACATGCGCCTGTCACGACCTCCCCGACAACTCCAACTTCTGACTTCTCCTTCTTCCAGAGTCCAGAAGCAAATTTGACGACCCCATCTTGTATGTTCATTCCTTTGTATCCAGGTGCCGGTTCTGAGACAGTGTTTATCGAGGTTTCGACCTCGAAAACGACCCTGGAGCTATCTACGGTACAAATATGCTGTATTTCATTCTCAATCCTCATCAATTTTGTCTCCTACTACTATCTGGGAGGGGGATCCTGGCCACCATGGACATTTTGGCCCGTTAGTAGCCACCTAGCGTACCCCAGCTGCGAGATATGAGCTCTATGCAGCAGGCGGGGATCTTGGGAACAGTTTGAGCCCTTAAGCCTAATTTTCGAGGACATATTCGTCGCCTTGTGAATTTATTTTTGGCGGAGTTCCCAAAAGGGGAAATGACGGCGTACCTGGCCACCCGCGCAAACTGAGGTTTTCCGACTGCGGCAGTGGTCTTGCACTGTGTAATTATGGTCAAGAACTATTAATGACTCTTTTCACATGCAAGATCCATAGAAAAGACCCGTAGAAATGGCGGGACAAAGTGCTCTTGACGAGCCATATGGGGCTGCGGAGGGACGTTCATGGAGAAACGAGGGCGGCACACCAGTAGGAGCACTTGGTTGGCCAAAATAAGTTGCAAGTATGTTAATAAGAATTGAATGAACCTCTCTGAGCCCCAAAATCCACACCTGTGTCATGCTGCTGAGAACCCGACGTTTGGACTTTGATACGACAAATATTAGGCACTTCCGGCGTCTGCCACGGCCTGAGGGATATATTAAGAAGCGAAAATTGTGGAAAACATTTGAACTTGAAGGCTTACATGTAATTATGAAGCTCGACAATTGGTGGGTATGGATGGTCAAAGGGCGACCTGGTATTTGGGCCGTTTGGTTGCAGTCCTCACACTTGAAGGGCGGACAATGTTGTGATTTTACGAGTAAAGAATGTGATATATGCGGTCAGGATCATGCTGAGAAGGAGCCCCGCAGTCAGGGGAGCAGAATAAGCCCCAGACAAAGCAAATCGGTTCAGAATTGGCAGAGAATAGAGCGAATCAGTGATTCGGGGATAAGAAAATGATCTTCCCACCCTCCGATCCGACATCATTCGCGCCACTGCTTCACATCAAGTTCATCACTTTTGGCTGAAATTTAGTAGGGACAGGCGGCATGGGATCTATTCCACCCCCCAACCACAAAAATGACATAGGATTCAGTATCTACCCCTGAAACTAGCAAGTGGCCAGGTTCCTAGTCCGGCCAGGTTGGCAGTCAGAAATAGTACCTAAATCCCTCCTTGAGTTGCTTCGCCCCAAGGTACTTACCTAGATGTACATTTTTTCCGTGGAGTCATTTAATCGGAACTGATGGATCGTCATGAAGCCCAACGTTAACGCCTCCCTCGGCTTAAATATTTCGAGGCACCGATCTTCAGCACACCTTCTCTGGTTCAACTCTACTGCGGAGTGTCTAGATTCTCACTATCTCTCATGTGCTATTACATTGCTCAGTTGAAGTCCACAAGTTCATGGTCAGTTCACGTTTTACACTTATTTTTGGCTTGAAGATTTAATCTGCTGCTGAGCACCACCATTCAAATACTGGCCCAATTACAACCATGAGATGTCTATGTGTCGAGGATTTCCTCCCCTCTCGGGTTCCGGGGAGTTGAATACTTCCTAAAATGGATCGATGTCGCTACTCTTGCGTCCATATCGAAATCGAATTTCTATCTCTGCTTAACACGCTCACGTCGGCGAGTCGCTTGGCACTCGCAGTTGGTTGAAATTTAATAGACCTACCTGTTTGGTCCACTGAGAAACTCAGTCCTCAGGACTCAAATTAAATGAACCCACCCGAGACGGGCCACGGTTCAGCAGCACTTGAAAGTTGAAACCATTTGCGGCATCTGGGGATCAGCGGGACATTCAAAGTCGGAACAGATACTAGACTTGCCGAGGCTGTACACGTTGAGTGATGATGGGATTTTACGCGGCCGCGGCAGGCACGGCATGAATGGAAACTGAGAGCTCGACGAAAAAGGTTAGAGCTGATGGCGGAGTTTAAAAAGGCTTCGGACACCCGTAATTTTAAAAAGAGGGTGATTGATCGCGTATCAATCCCACTACTGGTCGGTTTGCGATCCGCAGAACAGTGTTGACCCTATAAGTCTATAATGAGGTTCGGCCAACCTCAAAGGCCTATAATAGGGCAAGGGCTATAATTGGGCGCCATTTTGAGGCCTTGAATAAAATTTCGCACGGTTTCGGCAGAGCTACAGCACGACTGCCCCGCTGCTGCGGGCTGTTGAGAAATTGCGGCGCGGACCTGCAATGCACTCACCCCTTTCATAATGGTTCTTCCTCACAATTGAAGGCAGAAAATACGATGTATGCTCTTGGTACACTCACGGTCATTTCCCCAACAGTTTCACACACAAATGCCACTAATTTTGGAGCCTCGAGAAGCTGAATGGATTGCCAGGCAGTGAATCTTGAGGCCCAGGAGGCGCCAAAAAACAATTAAAACGAAAATCATACGGCTGCTCACGTGGTAATTATAGGTCTTTAAAAGGGCTTGCACCTTCGCCGAAAACTTTACAGGCCTCATTATAGGCCTTATTATAGGCCTATAGATTATGGGCCTTAGCCCTTCGGGCGAACACTGCCGCAGAAACATCCAGTCCCACTTATTTGGATGAATCGCACTAATATAAACACCTGAATGGGACTGGACGAGTCCCACTCCCACTCGAAGTAAGTACGACCTAGTGGCGGATGGCCCGCACCTGCAATCAATATCTCTGGCAAGTTTCCGATGCAGGCATTGCTCGTTCGAATCGGGCCTGGGTCATGGCTTGGAATGGACCGAGGTTTTTATTTGAGCTTACTGAAATTCTGGTAAAATTATGCAGGAGTTGCTCGTTCGAGTCGAGTCTGGATCATGGAGGTCGGTGGTTAACCTTTTTTCTAGCGGAAGAAATGAACACCATCCTCACCACGTTTCCACCCGTGAAAGTAAGACCCAGTGGCGGATGGTCCGTGCCTGTTCACCATGCGTCGCGGAACAGCAGCATTATGCAGGCGTTGCCCGTTCGAATCGAGCCTGGGTCATGGAGTTCAGCGAGATCCTTTTTCTCTAGTAGAAGAAATGAACACCATCTCACCACGGTTCCAGCCGTGAAAGTAAGACCCAGTGGCGGACGGTCCGCACCTACTCCATGTTACGTGAATTATGTAGGGGTTGCTCGTTCGAATCGGGCCTGGGTGATGGAACATCACCCTTATCCTTTTTTTTGTCCTCTGGCTGAGAGAATAGGATAGGAGAAGCGTTGAACGCACCGTGCTCAAAAGGAAAAGACATTCACTTGTAGAGTGGAAGGCAAATGGGCCCTGGCGGCGCACTCTGGATCATGACGATTAAATTTAAACACCTCGCGCACAACCTGAATTCTCTCGAAAACGATGATCCACCCATTTGCCATTTGATGCAGGAGGATATTTTGAGTGGGTGGGTGACTCGGTTGAACCCACCCACCATCCGAGGCTTGATGATCGGATGGAACTTGAACACTGCAATTCCCGATCTACTCCGCTGTACTCCTTGGCGTCTTTCGAACGGCGCCTGTGGAGCGTGCGTTTGCAGTGCTTGCCAAGTGTCAGTGCTGCCCGCAGTAACGCGGTGTTGAACTTGAGGATCCATCAAACTTCAAGTTGCATCAAACCCGAGTCTCCCGAGTCGACGATCCTATTTATTTTTCTTCTCGCCAGGGTTGTTTTGTATTCGCCACGCGTCGCCTCAGAAACCAAGGCATGTCGACTCGCCACAATTATGTTGTTCTTTTTTGGTGTGATTGTTCGGCGGGCACCGCCTTGTTCTGCGGCACCGCAATGACGTGATCGATAGGCTGTGTCTGCCGGCCCTTAATTAACACTCACACATCTCTTCCCCATCCTCCTCCCATCCCTCCAACTCTACTCTCTACTTGAACGATACGATGTCCTACGGTGGTGTACGTGCCACGTGCCCCGAAGAAGCCGTGAAATCTGACCTTGAATCGCACACCAGCACCAGCAGCAGCACTACGGCGCCCCGCCAGGTGGGCCGCCAGGGTACGGCGGCGGCGGGGGCGGGTACGGTCCGCCCGCGGGTGGGCCGCCTGGACACGGTGCGTTTGGTCTCCCGCTTCCCTCTTTCTGGCCCGCTTTCATCATGACGCGATTAATGCTGATGGCGATTGATCGATAGGCGGGTATGGCGGCGCCCCGCCCCCGGGAGGTGGTTACGGCGGAGGCGGAGGCTACGGAGGCCCGCCAGGCGGAGGCTACGGCGCGGGCGGGCATGCGGGCGGGTTTGCACCCCCTGGGGGCGGGGGGCCGCCGCCGGGGGCGGATCCTCAGTGCGTCTTTGTTTCTTCCTTTGTCCTTCTCGTTTGTCTTGGTTTCCTTTGGTTCTTCGTCCTTGTGTCCTTGTCTATTCTTCCTCCCTTTGGTCTCGTGCGCAGAATACTGATTGCATTGTAGACTGTGGAGCTGGTTCAGCTCGGTCGACGCAGACAGATCCGGCGCGATCACCGCGCCTGAGCTCGGTGCGCCCCCTCATTCCTCTGCGTTATACTTCATACTGATCGAGTATTTCACCCGCAGAACGCGCGCTGATCAACGGCGACTGGACCCCCTTCGACCTCGATACCGTCAAACTCCTCATGTCCATCTTTGACACTGACCGCTCCGGTGCGTTGCGTATCCCTCTCTTAATTGCTAACGCCAACGCTTCCGCCAGGCACCATCGGCTTCGCCGAATTCGCCGGCCTCTGGAAATACATCAAGGACTGGCAGAACGTCTTCAAGCACTTTGACCGCGACCGCAGCGGCAGCATCGACGGCAAGGAGCTGCACGACGCGCTCGCCCAGTTCGGGTACAACCTCAGCCCGCATCTGTTGGTGCTCGTGCAGAAGAAGTATGGTGAGTCGCGTGCCGTGCTTCGTGTTCTCATATGCTTTTTAATCCTTCTCCTTCTCCTCTCCCCGCCCTTCTTTCTCCCTTACGTTCCGAGGACCAACCTTATACTGCGCTCCCCGCCCCCTTTCCTTCTTTTTTTCCCCCTCCCCTTGTAAACTAAGCAAAACCTGACTAACGCAGACGTGAAAGCCGGCACGACCCCCGCCGGGCACGGCGCCGCGCCGCCCGGGATCAGCTTCGACCGCTTCGTGCGTGCGTGCGTCGTCGTGAAGCAGTTGAGCGAGGTGCGTTTTTTTTTCCGGATATTTCTTTGTGAAGAGAGGAGAGACATTCCGGCGCATCCAACTCAAATGGAGCTGGCCGGCCGTTGGGATGGGATGTCGTGGCGTGTCGTGTCGTGTCGTGTCGTGTCGTGGCGCATGTCGCGGGCGTTGCTGATAGGGCGGCGTTGAGACGTGTTGTAATGCGCATGAGGTGGCGTGCTAAAGTTACATGTTACATGACGGTGTTTGTCGCGTGTCGGGAGGCGCGTCGAGTCGTTTAAAATCCCGGCGCCTCTCGAGCTTCCCTCCCTCCCTCCCTCCTCTCTCCGTTCTCTCGTTTTACCCGCGATGGCTGACGCACCGCGCAGTCCTTCGGCCGTCTCGACACGGACCGTGACGGGTGGATCCAGATCAACTACGACCAGTTTATGGAGACGGTGCTCGGCTTGCCTTGAGCGGCGTCTCGTTCGTTCGTGTGTCCAACGCAAAACAACGTGTATTGTGTATTGTACCACTCGGAGTGTTTCATTTTTGTTTTCGTTTCCCGTTCCAGCTGAATTATGTGTGTGCCTCTGCCTGTGATGCGTACGATACGATACAATAGTGTTTGTAAATCCAGAAGAGCCAGAATTTATATAAAATCGATGTCGTTGTTGTAGTTCCGACTCATCTTGGCCCGGAGTTGTGATGTGAAATTGGGAGTCGCAAAAAGACCGGACATGGCGAATGGCCCAGGCCCGAGTCGAACGAGCTAACGCTGAGTGATCAACAACTCCACTATTGGAAGCGGGTGCGCACCGTGCGCGTCTGGGCCGTTTGTTGGTTGAAGTGGGACTTGGTGATAAGTATGCGAGGCGGAACGTCCGGAATGAAAAAAAAATCTACTAGACGGATGGATGTCTGATCATGGCCCAGGCTCGAGTCGAACGAGCTGACCCTGCAGTAACCTGACAGGCGCAAATCCATTTTATTGGAAGCGGGTGCGCACCATGCGCGTCTGGGCCGTATTTTGGTTGAATTGGACTCGACGAAATACGAGGCTCGACAGAGGTGGAAAAATATCATGATGGCGCGTGCAAAAGAAGCTGAGCTGACGGGCAACGGCCCAGGCTCGAATCAAACGAGCTACTTACTTAACGCTGCTATGTACTATTGACACTGAATGATCGGCGGATTCACTGCAGGTGCGCACCATACGCGTCTGGGCCGTCGGTTGGATGGGTTGGGACTTGGTGAATACGAGACCGAACGCCCAGGATTAAAAAAAGGTTGAATGCCCCGCCTATGACCCCTGCTCGAGTCGAACAAGCTGACCCTGCAGTATCAGCGACTCCATTCTATTGGAGGCGAGTGCGCACCATGCGCGTCTGGGCCGTATTTTGGGTGTGGACTTGGTGAATACGAGACTCTACAGAGGTGGAAAAATATCATGATGGCACGTGCAAAAGACGCTGAGCTGGCAACGGCCCAGGCCCGAATCGAATTTGAGCTGGTTAACGCTGCCATGTACTATTGACACTCAATGATTTGTGGATTCACTGCAGATGCGCACCATGCGCGGCTGGGCCGTATTTTGGTTCATTTTGACCTTGGTGAAATGGTAGGACAATTAGAGAACGGAACGAAATATGATGATTGGAAGCAAGGGCGCACCACGCGTGTCGGAGCCGTAGGTTGGTTGAATTGCACTTGGTGAAACTCTACAGAATTAGAAAAATACACGTACCGCGCGAAAAGGAGAAAAAGAAGGTGATTCGAGCATGGGTGCAGTGGCAGGCCGGAGTCGAACCACCTATCGCCTGCGTAATCCAACTTGACTTATTGGAAGCAGGTGCGGGCCGTGCGCTTCCGGACCCATTTTAATTCAATTGGACTTGGTGAAATGCAAGACTGGGTGACTTCCCCGCAGGACTTAAACATTTTAGTTGAGTTTCCGAGGGGGTGCCGGTGATGTCGGATAGAAACTTATTCAAAATTTAAGTCGTGAGCGATTCCCATAAGAATTTTTTGGGACTTGCTGGCGGAGAGATTCAGGAACCTATAGATAATGTCTCGGGAAATCCCAGTTAGATCTTATCAGCACTGATAACGGCGCGTCTCGTGCGTGTCTGTACGCCGTCACAGACAGCGTGCAGGATGCAGGCCAGCCTGCACACGTCCCGTCACACCGTGACACCACTTCTGCTATGGACGCCGACACATTTTTCCTTCTTCAAACAGACCCAGGCAAATGGAGGAGGATCAAGCAGAGGATGATTGGGAGCAGATTTGTGGTTTGCAGGTGCAACCATTGTGCTCGGAGCTGAGCAGGACGCGGTACGGGCGGACGTGATAGTATAGCCAAGATGGCTCACTCATGTCCCAATTTCGGTTTATTCTGTGTTGCATCGTCTATTCGAGGGGTACCTACCCCCCGATAGATGAGGATCAAGTCACCATCTATTCGAGAGCCTAAGCGAGATCCAAAGACGATGAGGTCTGATGGCTCTCCAGCTTGACAGCAAAAAAGTACAAAATATTCTCCCAGATATTACTGTGCAATTTCGTTCATTCGGCGGTCACGCGTCACGCACCCCCTGTGCCGCGATGAACTTTAGTCTCGGTCACGGGTCACGGCGCCCAGTGCCGAATGTAAAATGCGTGGACACCAGGGCCAAATCTCCCTTGGAGGTGCAAAAAAGGCAGAATTTTCGAAAAATTTCGTCTTGAATGCCGAATTTTGGAGGTGTCACGCCAAAATTTGTTGGTTGCCGAAGTGCCGAATCGGTATTTTGGGTCACGGATCACAACCCGTGCCGAATTGAAACGAAATTGCACAGTATTATATCCTACGGGAAGTCACCCACTCTGCAGAGTTGGGAAAAATAGGCCACTGATGGATTCTCACGAACATGCAATTATCACATCACAGATAGGAATCCGATTTCCAATAGGGAGAATACACCTCGAGATTTATGAACAAATATCAAATAACTCTAAAAACCCGGTGACCATAGACGTTGAATCAGGAAACCAGAGCCACATGGCAATCAATTGCAAGTAGAACAGCCACAGGTCCTAGTGCCCAGCTCCCTCGAGTTCTGGCATGTTAAATGCGCTTGGCTGGGAACATTCACTGTGTGTGGAATTCAACCCCGGTTTCCTCCATCTCCATAACTCTATTTTTAAGGAAGGCATGGTTGAATTTACAACATTTGGGTCGCCTTTCCTCCACTGATGACCGCCCTCTCCGCCGAAGAAGCTAAACGTCTTGGGTTCCTGCCACTGGCTTTCAGCGCTCATACCCACCAACTTTCTTGGAATCGAAACATCTATGCGGGGCTGCGGCAGTTTCATGCGGGCAATGGCTTCGATCCTGACAGCCAGGATGCTTTCTTGACATGTTGGGGTGCCGTTATGCCAATTATCGGCTGGTTCAGATGCAGTGTTTGCACGCGGTGAGCTGTTTCTGGCCGTCCCCATTGGTTGTTGACACTGAACATCGAGATATTGCAATGGGCAGACAAACAAGTAACCAGAGAGTTCGACATGTGGTGTATCCCGTAGATAGATGTAGTATCCGATGTAGTCGGTGAAAACTAATGCCGGATGGGAAAAGAACAGGAGCCGGGGAAAACAATTATCATGTCACATACCGTAGTCTTCGTAGTGAGACAGATTCTGGATTCGGTTGAAAATGTGATTTGCTTGGGGAAGCCACGGATTTCCGTAAGACATCTGAGTCACTCCATAGTAACGGAGAATCCTTCCCACATATGTTGCTGTGATATCGCTGGATGTGAATCTGGGAGGAATCAATGTTTGTCCTCTTCGAGCAACTCATTGCTCACCGTGTCCAGCCATTTTCCATGAGCAGCCCAGACGACGCTGGATCATTGTTTAGCCCCCAGCCAGGATCGTGCAAAATGTGGCTGCCGATATGTGCAACTTCAACAATTTCGTCAAAACTCCGGTACTGAAATGGGCCGCAATCTTTTCGGGGGAAAATAGTAACTGATCCCACTGCGAAATCGATATCTGCATTGGTATTGGTCGAGAGAACCTCGCTGTGACCCATATGTTGAAAGCAGATTTTATGGAACTGGTCCAACGTCAGAGTAGAGATGATCGCCAGTTCTTGATCCACCCCTAATGACGATATTGAACCTCGCGGATTCTATCCGCCGACTGGGTGTACATTAAGAGCGGGTGAATGTCACAGGGTATGAGTTCAATACAGAGTCCGCCAGTCGGCGCGCGTACCCGCATCGCAGAGTTGAATATTTAAAAAATGAGATGACGAAGATGAATGCAACGAGCAAGGTTACTTGCGATGAAGCTGCAGTGCCCGGTGCATTCGTAGATATAATCCTCTGCATCCTGGACCGAGAAAGGGTAAACTCGGTTATTTTACTGACCCAGACTACGTACATGAGCGTCCATTGCCTGTGTTTCATTTTAGACGTCATTTGTGAGAAGCGGTAAAAACACAATACAAAGTTTCCCAAGAGGTACGCAGTCAAAATGGGTGAATGTCGATACATGCGCAAGGTTTCCTCTAAGGGCAATAGCTCTATATGTGTTATAAGCGTTTTTACACCGCAATCTCGAAGAGACGCCCTACCGTCATGGAAAACGACAGCATACAAGTAATACGACGTTGCCGTGGCGTAAACTTGGGCCACGTTGGGATGCCTGGATCACGAATATCACTTGCCAGCGGGTAACAGGTCGCGGACTCACCCACCGAAGCGTGGGATATCGTCCGAGATCCCTCCGCCAGACCTGGATTGACAAGGTAACTTTATATCAGGGAATTCCAGGGTGTGAAAACATACCTCCTCCGCGGCCCGCCGTTGGTATAAGGCCACGGTCTTTTTCGAATTTTTTCCATCAACACAGGCACTATAGATGCGCCCGGTGTATCCACGTCCCGTACGCCGTCTGCTCACCGTGGTTTGGTGAATTTCGCTTCGGAGGTCCAAGTCGCCGAGCGGGATCATTCGAAAATCTGAGGATAGATTGGTTTCGTCGGCAGGGGACTGAGGTAAGTCCGATACCTGAGCGTGGATGGGGAGAATTGTGGACATTGGTGATGCTTGTGAAGTTTCCACCTGAGACGACGAAGTCATGCGAGCCAGGGAAAAAAGCGCCTGGATGTCTGAGCGCATTGAATAGCAGTTTCCTCGCTGTACAACGCAAGAACCTCTTACTGTGCGGGAGGTTCAGGTTGCAGCAGGTCAGAAGTAGAGCCGGGCTGCGTGTGCTGGAGATCGGTCATGAGAGTAGGAAGGAAGAGATGTACGCTCTGCACAGCTTCTAAACAGCTTTCAAAGATCCCAGTGAGCTACGAATCGGCTCTTTGATCCGAGGGCCGACGAAGTCCGCCAACAAGCGAGGGCCGAAGTCGCCCCGACTTCAACCTGAAACCGGTTGAACGCCTAGCAATTGTGTGAGAGAAGCACTAATATGCGATGCTTTCCCATCGATATTTGTGATTCAGATTCATTTGCGTTTAACCCAGACTCCCAGCATCAACCCAGCATCCACTATTGACCACCGACAGAAGGTTGAAAGGGAGTTGATTAATGATTAAACATTCCAATATACATCAACAAGGGCAGCTGAAGAACTACCAGCTTTGCATATAATCATCCACAATGGCAATCTCGGTGTTCCACGAAACACCATGGTTCGAGGTCCATAGATTACCAAGCGGAGACGATCGAAGTGAATGCCACGGGCCAAGCAGAAGCGCCTTGGGGTCGTGGGGATCACAATTTTTGCCATAGAGTTGGAATTACGGGTCAATGAAACCAAAAAATTGAGTAGAAGGTGGAGACGTACCTCAGAGAATTCAAATTAGTCCGCCACTTGCATGCCCAACTGCGCTAAAGTAAGGTCCCCCGTGCAAATGGTTCGATATGCAAGGACGCAGCCCGCCTCGTTCGTAAAACGATTCTTGTACGTGTCTTGTACAGAATGGTAGCCACCACTATCAAGTCACGGTGAGTTTTTGAGTAGCAGAGACGCAGTCGAGGACGTATTTGAAATCTGGATTGACAGCATCGGATGTGGAAACCCCAACAGAATGTATGAACCCATTGGCTGAGTGGCGTGTGTGGGTGCGCCATACCAATCCCAAGACGAGCTAGCTTCGTCCGAGGCTCCCCGAGTGCAATAGCCGTGATCTGCCAAGAAACGAATCCTCAGGCTGTCACCAGACCACAGGTCGCCCGTCCCGTTTACGATCTTGATGTTGGTGTCGTTGTGCCACCAGTCGGATGGGAGATTGGGGTCTTCGGGGGAAGGTGGGCTGGGCCGCAACATGGAAGCAGGCGCCAGTGGTGGAAAGATTTCGAGGGGGATCGAAGTTCCAGGGAAACTCGGTGGGCGTTGGCTCGGGGCTGTATTTCACGAGAGCGAATTCAGCTGTGGGTCCCGACAAAATCGGGGCTGCAGAGATAAGATTGAATTAACAGAACGGAAAGCGCTGGATAGATGTGCGTACCTTGCCATTCTCCTTCTCGGCGACGGAGCTGCGGTGATGCGGGTCAGTGTGCTGGGCGTTCTCAGGTCAGGGGTATTGAGTTTTTACAAATGAGAGAGACGGGGGAATAGTCTTCATTCTCGACCAAAAGTGCAGGCTTTACTTATACTCACAGAACAATCGACAATGCGCTTTGAGAGAGAGATACTCAATTTGGCGATTGATCAAAGCGTGAAGTTCGCTTTGGCGGGCGCGATCACCAAAGACAAGTCACACGCACCAATAGGGTCAGTCAGAGTAGGTTGTTTCGACGTTTCTGGGGTCGTTTCTGATGTCGTTTCAGAAGTCGTTTCTGTAATTGTTGGCATCAGAAACGGGGGAGAAACGACCCTGGATTTATTTGGGGGGAGAAACGACTTCAGAAACGACGCAGAAACTCCTCTGGAGGAGTTTTTACATCGTTTCTGAGGCGTTTCTCGTTTCTCCCACGCTTTAATATTTCGAGAAACGACTCGAGAAACGAGTCCAGAAACGACTGATTAAAACTTACTCTGACTGACCCTAATGAATCGAGCTCAAAAGATGCCACCGTTTTGCCACGATGGTCCAGGCTGAGTGGAAACTGATTGTCAAGAAACACGAAAGTGATGGCGAGTTGAAAAACACTTGTGCAGTCATGCCAGTTACTGTTGCTTTGCTAGGCTCTGCTCAAACAATGAAGAACTGAAACAGTTTCCTTATGGGTGTGCTGCAATATTAAGGGAAATTAGAGAGGAGCTAGACTCACCCGGAATTCGCCTGTCATGCACTCCGCTTAACTTTGTTCGGCAGATGAGATGATGTATACCCTGAGTTCGAATTCTGTATCAGCGAGGAGGGCTCCATTCCCGGCCGTCTTGGCCTCTCAAGCCTTGTTCCAATGCCGGGTGTGTGATTAAATAAGTACGGACACTAGTACTTGGGACGTGAAGACACTGATATCTTACCTTCGCTTCTTCTGCTTTTCCCTCGTCACATGGAAAGACTGTCTCTGACACGGTCAAAGGTACGTACGAGGGAAGCAATATTGTCAAATCCCCCAGTAAGGCCGCCTCATCGCTAGAGCGAAATCATTGAGCGTGCGGGTACTTCATAGGGCGTTTAATCGCAATGTGTCTTGTGTAACAGGTAGAACCTAGCTCGAGGAGCTCATGTGCCGCCTTTGTGCCGAATGAAAAAATGTTAGAAAGAACCAACAGCTAGAGAGATGTGGCAATTACTAATTTACAGTGTTCAGAGAGACAGTGGCCCGGCGATTCATCGGATTCATTCCGGAACTAGGGGAGTTGGAATGCCTCTGGGGTGAGACAGTTCATTGAGCAGAGATGCGGGTTGGGAACTTTGAGAAAACGAAAGGTGCGTTGATCTGCCTTTGGCGTCTCTGTCTGGGGAGAAAGAACATCCTGGCAAGACGAAACAGCGTTGGGATTGAGGCTTAGCCCTTAAGTTGAGTTTAAATTCCCTTAATATTATCCCTTCACTTCAATCTTCGTCAGTCCTAAATCTTAACTAGGGGTTAAAATGCCATTATGTAAGATTTCGGCCCGGATCTCTTGGTGGCGGACAGACGGGGACCTTGCGTTGGCAGGGTAGACGGACATCATGGTTTACAAGGCAGCCTTTCTATTACATTCATCATTTTTCCTTTTAGTTATATAGACATTTGTATTTATCCATTTAGTTATATCAAGGCACTCTTTGTAGGTAATATATATCACCCTCTTTATAAACTAAGCCTCTCTGTAAGACAATATCTCCATTGGAAACTTCTCTCACACGTCTGTGGTCAGCTGACAGGCATCGCTTATTTATAAAGTGGGGCCGGCGCCGAAGTAGGTTCGGAGCAAGCCTGTCTCCGCACTGGCAAGCCAGTGATTCTGGGAAAGAGGGCTTGATGGCAAAACTGCCAAAAAAGTGCCATGTCTTCACACTGGGGACAACCAGCGAGGCATGCGAAAACCAAGTGCATTACACGCATGTGGCTCGCAGTCGGAACACAGCCCATAAAGGTGCCTTTAAAAAGCAAAGGGGGGCTTTGTTGCATGCTTATTCCCCTGCACTGGAGAACAAAGCATGCAACAAAGCCACCCTTAGTCTGGTAAAGGCGGCTTTGTAGCCTTTCTTCCATATGGCAACCACATGCGTGTAAACGCATGCGGTGTTCACATGTGTTGTTGGCTGCCCCCGTGTCAGGACTGAATATCACCCTCCGATTCTGATCCAATTCCTTAGGAGTAAGTTAGTATATGTTCTTTTGATGTATTTCAAGTAGATCTACCCCCTCAGCCTAAATTTAACAACGATACCGTTCATCTACATGCAGTTCTAGATGGCACTTTCGCACATCGAATTCCCACCAAACACAAGATGCTTCGATGGGCTCGATGAACCGGAGAGCATTTGAGGAGGTGCCCCAGCAAAAAATTATTGACCTAATGTTGTCTATCATGTAAGTAAAATATATTCGACGCTGGACACGGTGTGATGAGAGCGTGACACAATGCGTCTCATGAGTGACTCAGCTCGATCTTTTGGTGATGTGGATGGCACTTGCCTTCTGTGGAAGCCGCCGAATTGATGAATGCTTCAACATTCAGCTCGAGTTTGCCACGCGCTGTCGTGTGCGTCTGTAGCTCAATGACAAGCCTGTCCTTTCCCTTCACCCGCCGCACTGCAAGGCCGACGTCGGGAGGTACAGGCCTGAATGCCCACTTTTGGACAAAGGCAAGCAGGTCCCGATGAACGATGTGCTCCGAACTAAACCCAAACAACACACTTATCACCCAAATACAACCCCAAGTCCTTCCGGATAAGCGGTGAGGCCTACGGAAATAAGACTAGGATCGGAAATAGGCCGATCAGCGAGCGCAAGAGCCAAGATTCAGACGAGTGGTAGTCCCTTTACAGGTCCCTAACAAGGTTGAAGGGAAGGTATGTGTTCCCTTAGGAAGATGAACCTTCACTACAAGATATCACCAGGAATTGACCTGAGCGATAATCGAGCGGTGGAAATAAGATGTTTTAAAAGCTTCGCAGCTTATGAGACAGCAAGTGTTGAGAGTGGTGGTGGTGGTGGTGGTGTCGTCCAACGACGTGCAGGAGACCTCAGATAGGTCGACGATATAACAATTCCAAACGATAGCAAGCCCGAAGCTTATTTCCCAAGTGCCGATGATGATAGCTGATTCCAAAACACAATTCGATTCCCAGATGATAGATAGCCTCAATCACGTCCAAGACGTTTCCAATACCCTATTCCTTATTCCAACTTAAGGTTTCCCGATGTTAAAGTCCAACGACAATACACACTGAGCCAACCCCAGAAATAGCCCAATTGCAAGCGTTCAGCCTACTAATACACGGGTGATTCTGTACCCTACTCGAGATAATGTCCTGACTACTTATACAAACCCCAAAATCATATGCAAGTCCAAGAACGAAATAGAAATTAGTAAAATAGCCCGAGTTCCCCTTCCTCAGCCGTTTATCCGTCGGAAGGGCTCCACGAGCATATTGCCATTGTTGGTGAACAGGACGATCGTGATGTCCGCTCGAGCGGTGTTGGTCAGCCTAGGGGTTTGAAACCCTCAGTCTCTTGGCTGACTGATACCGAATCGTTCATCCTATTTCCTGCCGTCCCTGTCCTTTCCCGCCTTTGCTGACCATCGGGTAATATTCCCCTGGTCTCTAGCTCCTCGTAGATACCCCTAGTGAGACTTGTCCCAGAAAGGGTTCTTATTTCCCCAACTCCGTCCGCTTGGAATAAGAACAATCCCATCAGATCTCCTTAGCCGACCTTCACTAGTCCCAGAACTTCACCGGTACGTATATCCCCGGGCCTTGACGTCTATCACATGGAAGGCGCACGGCCTATTGGTGCAGAAATAAGACTATTCCCGCATGCCCTTGTTATCAGTATGTCCAGGCTTATTCCATCGTGTGGGAATAAGACCAGAATAGTCTCTAAAGAGGTTGTGGGCTACACATTCCTCTACAGTTTTCGAGGCGAGCACAGTCAGTCCGCAGGGTAGTTCCCTACCCCTTTACCCGTTAGGGGCCCGATCGGGTGGTACGGAATGGCTATGGCTACGGGAAACGCCTAGCCCCATCAAAAAGCACAAACTGTTTCCCACACGGCTGACACGTCCGGTCACATATGTAACGTAGAGTAAACAGTTGTAAACACACTCGCCTCCATCCATTTTCCTGCCCCGCACCTCCACTATGGCACCTAACGTGCAGTGCAATGATGCGTCTTATCGGAAAACACACGTATTCTGTACGGTCTCCGTGATAAAAAACGCAAAGAACAAGAGGCGGCAGCGCAAAATCAGGCTAGTAGCAGCTTTGTCCTGCACTGTGGCCGCATTCATGGCATCTTTGTTTTTGGAGGCGCCGGAACCCATCCCTATGCATACTTCGATTCTCACAGGGCAACATTGGCTGTCTGAGCTTCTTGATGGACACCCTGACCGGCTTCGAGACCAGCTTGGCTTGGCAAAGCATGTTTTCTTTCGGCTCCTGTTTGAGCTGGCAAGCTTACTCTGGCCTCGTGGACACAAAATATGTGACTGCCATGGAGAAACTTGGGACGTTTCTACATTGGGTCCGTACAGGAAGCAAGCAGCAGAATGTTGCAGGAGCGCTTCCAAAGAAGTGCAGAAACCATTCACAAGTACGTGATCATCTCTTCCATTTTGATTGTTGCCGTGTCCGAAATTTCATGCAGATCAATTTATTCGATTCTCTACCATCTTGTGGGCCCGTTCTACCAGAAACATCTCCATCTACCACCCGACGAGACTCCATATGAAATCAAAAGCAACCCAAGCTGTATCCGTATTTCCTCGCAATTGCCGTGGTGCAATTGATGGCTCCCATTTCCATGCCTGGGTTCGCTCAGCTGAAATGGGAAGATATCGGAACAGAAAGGGGTTCATCGGCCAAAATGTACTCTCGCGGCATGCAATTTTGCAATGCTCTTTGTGTATATCTTGAGTGGCTGGGAGGGGAGTGCATCAGACTCCGCCATTTTCGAGTATGCCCGTGAGCATGACTTTGCTGTTCCCAAGGGCAAGTACTACCTGGCAGATGCCGGGTTCCCCTTGTGTGACGTACTCCTCACCCCGTACCGGGGTGTTCGGTACATCTCAAGGAATGGGGCACTGTAAATCAAAAGTAAGAGACGTCAATTTTGTATTCTTGTGTGGCGTAGTCTGACAACAATTTTTCAGGCCCAAAACTCCGGAAGAACTCTCAACCTTTGTCATTCACAGGCTCGCAATGTCATTGAACACATTTTTGGTATAGCAAAGCGCCGATTCGCAGTTTTTGATGCAGCACCAGAGTATCCAATTGAAACCCAGGCCATGCTTGTTCCGGCAGTTGCGGCACTCCATAACTTCATTCGGATCCACGATGTCGCTGACGAGGCTCGCAATTTTGGCGAAAACACCTTGCATCGTGAGGATTCCGGCAGTCTCCACAATTTTACCTCCGAGGAGCCCCGAGAGATGCTGCCTGAGGAGCTTGGGATGCCAAGTTACGGCTGAGGAGCGAGCACGTGCATCAGCCCGCCGGGATGCGATTGCGAAGGCAATGTGGTATGACTATGTTGCGTACACAGCAGCTCATGCAGATGAATAGAATCGCCCAAGTAATTATAACATAGGATAGATTAATGAATTGTACGCTACGGACAATTAAATCTGATAGTATGGTTTGTATAACTAAATCTCAGTATCTTGGAGAATCGAGCGAACATAAGCAGTACGGCGACTCTTTTTGCTGGAGGCTATATAGGTCTGTGCGACAGAAATTCCTTTGTGAAGAGGCGCATGACATCTACCTCTTCCCCTGATGAAAACTCGTCGTCATGCTCCATCTGCTTGATTGCACGCCGGCGGACCTCGGGGCTGCCGACAACAGTGAGCGAAGCTGCGACACCCCGCAAGGCACCAGCAATCTCCATGGCCGCGTCTGCGTTCCGTTTTCGGCGGCGCGCCGCCTCATTGGGAGAGGAGGATGCAGCACATTTGCGAGAGGAGGGTGTAGAGGTGACAGCAGGGGACGACGGGGTCAAGTCATCGTTAACGAGTGTCTGCCGCAATGAGATTAACAAATGACAATGGAAGAATCAACGAAAACGTACATCAATTGAAGTGTTCCCCACCTCCGGATCGTCCTGAGAACTGCCTTCACCCTGCAAGCTCCCCAGAGGGATACTCTGGCCGGCCACCTGGGACCCAGCATGAAATGCGCCAGCTCCGGTCGCAACAGTGCCCTCGACAAGGTATTGCATGTCATCGTACAGAGGGAAAGGGGTCTTCCTCCAAGTGGCGGCCTTCTTTGTGATGCTGGGAGAATATGGAGCCAGGTTCGAAATGATAGAAGAAAGATCAACGGACCTCAAGATAACGATCCCACACATCATCAGTCGCTGTACCAGCTTTAACCCAGCGTCCCACCCGAATCCAGACTGTTCACGCAGTTTTTTCACAGCAAGATAGGCGGCCTTCAACTGAGCAAAAATATGAGTGCAGTTAGCACACAGAGCAGGGTCGACGTTATATGGAATCCACATACAGTACTATAATGATCCCGTATTTTTACTGCAGTCTTCTCAGGGCCCGGGGCTGTCCTTGAGAGCCTCAGCGCATTTTGGCCACGTCTGTGGCTTCCATCCACTGTCAGACTGAAACCCATCTCCTTGCAGTCCCGCATCGTCTGCACGAGCACGGCGTCATCGGGATCAGACCAGGAGCACTTGATGCGAGGCCCGTCATCGTCATTTTTGCCCTTGGCCATATTCTCGGTGTCTGGGTGATGGATAGAGAACGTTGGAAGTAAAGAAATGTCGAAAGATAGAGTGAGAGTGAGAGTGAAAGAAAAGAAGAGACGGACTAATGGGCCGGATTGCCGTGGTGACACCCGTAGCAACAGACCGTGTGCCTCCGAGCACACACACGGTACGCTTTGATCCCCGTTACGGGTTGCCAACCGTATGGTTTCATTTTGGCAGGCAACCGTAGCTGTACCGTACCACCCCGATCAGGCCCTTACTCTGTGATCACAACCCATCTGGCTATACCGAGACCGTTATACCAGTCCTTAGAAATAAGCCTATACTGTAATCCGACTATTCCTGAAACGCACAAAATGTGCGGTGTTTAGGTATAGACGGATTCCAGACAGTTCACCGATCCCTTCTCGATTCCGGCCAGCGCATCCCCACCGTTGTGTCAAGAACAGCAAGGGATCTCGGGCACTCAAAGACAATTGAATACTCAACGTCAGGCACGTTGCACCCCATTCCAGCCGCGTCCATTGCGCAAAGGATTCGATAACGGTCCGAGAGAAAGCCCATCCCAGATGTCCTTCTTCGCAGCCTCCGAGATTTCAGAGGAGTATGAGACGACACAGTCGCGTAGGTGCGCCAGCAGGGTGCGTCTCCACACCGCTTTGCCCTTCCCAGTGCCCGTCACGCTGTATGTAGTAAGATAAGATCTTTGGGATAGACGAGGGGACTGATTGATTTGTCGTCGAGGTCTGCCCTCAGCCATCTTCAATGTTTTCTTTGGTCTGAAAACTGTCCTCAAATTTACTGGAATTAGGCTCTTTTCTCAGAGAGATCTCTTAATGCTTTAGTCTGCTGCTGTGGCTCCGTGGTCTGCTCTGGGGGAATGTGTGCTGGAGGTTTTGGGTTATTTCTGTTTCAGCCGCTGTTCAAATTTACTTTTATTTCTGCATCAATTCCTGCAACAAATTATTCTGTGGCATTTATGACATCTCCCATGGTTTCCATGTAGGGCATTCAATATCATTACCTTTCACATAAGTCGTTGTTCCAACTACTGCCACCTTCCACAGGTTTTTTTTTCCCTGGGCATACCATTCGCTGCGCATGATTCACAGCCCCATTATATTCCCATAACCGAGTTTCTCGCCCTTGCTGAGGTGGCCCGGCAATTCCTGCCTTTTTCTCTGACCCTTTTGAAAAGCTCACCATGTGCATGGTACTAATCAGATTGGCGCTCTTCAAGCTTCTAAAACACAGGTTCTGAGCAGTAAAACCCTAAAAGACCTACCAATTGCTGTCGTTCTATTTCTGAAATGTCTGTTGAATGATGATAAATTTTGCATTGAGCAAAACATCTCTTTCTTCTCTGCTCACTGCTGGAGCGAGCGGTGGCACATCTTGTTTACTGGTCAGACACGTGTGGAACCTGTGCTGATTAACAAGATCTGTAAATGTGTGGAAGGTGTGATACCTCGGTCCTTCTGCTTTATGTCACGATTCGAGCGTTTTTATCTTATCACAAACCACATGATAGTGCCTCTCATGTGACAACCGCATCCCGCCTCCCGACGATCAAGGAAGTTATCGATGAATCAGGTTAGTTAATTATAAAATGAACGATCGGTTGGTACGATCGAGCTGGAACACATGCTATAGGCACGAACAGGTTATATTTACATGGACACATTGCATATGTGTGGTGTTTACTAATAGCCTTGCGGACTATGGCATGTTCTTGGTAAGAACACACACCTAAACAGATGGAAGCAATGCACAGACACTTCATTTAGTTTATATATCGTAGCATTGCATTACTTACGAACATTTACCACAACCCAAGCCTTATCCTCGGATCATAGTATTTACTCACACTTACTTATTAGGAAGGTAGCTCTCATGGTTCGATTTGACGATAGTTACAATGATTAGATACAATGAACAGTATATAGTTGTAGCCTAGTCATAGATATTCTGTACCTCTCCTAGTGTTTTATTTGACTTCATTGATGAACGGTTAATACCTTGCACCACCCAATCCCTTGTCATCATACCGACTTGTGGACACTCGGGTGTTTGTCATTGTAACACTTTGTGGGATCAAAGACTGTAATATTAAGTACCTGTAAATGCGTGGAAGGTGCGATACTGTACAAGATAAGTAAATGGTATGAAAAGTAAGTAATGAAATAGACTCACCCTCGTCTCCCGCTTTGTGGATCAAAGACTGGGGGCAAAAGGACGAGGTATAGAGTTTATATATGTATCTACTGCTGTATCAATCATTGTATTCTGACATCCCCTACTCTGGAACAGAGAAGGGGTTCTGTGGGCTAAAGGCTAATCCATCTGCAAGCAATACAAGCGAGGGTTTTTCCCGAGATCAGTCACATGCTGATACCACATGCTGATATCATTGTAATGCAGATGACACCAACTTAAAGGCCAAGCCGCAATATTGTAATGAATGATTGTCACCTCCTAAAACACCCCACCTTTGCTCCACAATGTCCGCATTGCTACACATACAACTCTTTCACTTTTACTCTCATACTCAATGCCCCATCCTCCAACCAGTATCATGACAGAATGAGAAGCCTCTGGCGCTCCCAGATAAGCACTCACAGAAACCACATGGCATCCACCAGTAATAGTCTGGCACCCGCCAGCCAACCCATCTGGCATCCACCACTGAAAGTTTTTACAATGCTTGTGATCCATTGTGGCTTGGATTTTCACCCACTCATTTACGAGCCTCATTATTATCCTTATCTGTGAATAATCTTCGACTTGCATCAAGTAAATCAATCAGCCCTCAGTTAGCGGGCAGATACCCCAAGGAGTTCCAGATTCCAAACCATACTTGCTCATTTTGAGAGCCTGCATACAGAGTACTATTGCTTTACAGATGACCGTAAATCATTTTGGGGGGCTCCTGAGGTGTCAACATTCAATTTCTTCTCAAACTCACTAACAGAGACTGTAACCTGACATCTGATGGTTCCACCTTGTCTATTTTTTGAAGTCGCAAATGCTCTCGAAGGCGATCTCTTTGTTCCTCATGGTGCAAGCCAATATTATAGCAAAAGTATATTGAAAACAGTGGCGAAGACATGCATCCATTGTGTCAACCACCAACAACACTTTGTTCATTTCAGGACTTTTCAAATTTTGTAATTCAGAGTATTTGTAAGCGTATCCGGCACTTGGCCCAACCTGGTTCAGATGTTAGGTCATATATTCAATGCTTTGATCCTAGCTGCAAACCAATAGCTCACCACACAGGAAGAGATCTAATCATATCATGTTTACAATGCAAATATAGTTCAGAGCTGTCACATATTGATTTACTGGCCCAAATCAACAATATCAAAAGCACCAGAACCAGCAATTGAAAATGCATGTTGATGATTTATTCCAGGCTAGTCAAGAGTTCTGGTCTGATGTTGAAAATTAATTGGCCCACTGTTCCGACTCTGCAGACCAACCTGAAATGTATGCAGAATTATTTTAATGGCTCGCAATGGTTTTATAGCTCAGTATGCAGTCTGTGTTCTCGCAAGCGCAATTGTTCGGATTTCTTGACCAAAACATTCAGCCCATCCCAAAAGGATTCAAAGATAACAATGGAACATCTTGAGATACTGGTGCCAAGACAGAAACAGACAACTCCAATCCAACTTCAAATTGTCTGAGAATGAAGAACTCAGTGGATGATGCTCACCCCTGAAGGAATCAATCGTGATGGATCTATTAAAGTTTGGGGCAACTGTCTTTGTAAACTTCAGCAGTCAGATGTTCCAAAATTTGCATTAAAAAAGGACCTTTACCGGGGTGAGTCCCTGATGAGTTTTCCGACCTGACTTGGATTGAGAGATGGTGTGTGGTTTATCGGACAGCTACCCATGTTATTTGATTTTTCAACTCTGACAATGATAAACAACCAAAGGTTTTCCATGGCAATGTATGCGCTCATGAAAGGAACATTGTTAATACCACAACTGAACTTTTGTGCACACCCCAAGATATCGATGGCAGTATCTCAGTGGTATTCATTGGACCCGAGAGGCTCAAAGCTGATGCTATACATAAACTTTTCAGGATTCAACGTGATAAGGTCTGGGCATTTCTTTGTTGGTTGAAGTTTACAGCCCTATTTTAAAATATGGTCAAAAAGTGTGCATGACACAGAAGGAGAGTAGTTGCAGAAGCCACAGTTGGGGAAGCAGAATATCCCCCCCGTTTGGTCATGTGAATTGGGCTCGTATGGAAGTAGATGAGCTTTCTCATGATGTTGAGAAACTTGGTGTAGCTAAATGACCAGTGCTTGAATGTTGAATGAAAATAATTCACCGAGTTTTTGATAGGACCATATATAATATGGCAAAATTTCAGTGGCATCAAATATGGCCTGACTGTTGAAACGAGCACTCCTTCCTGAGTTCAGCACATAATAAAACACCGATGTGAGTGCACCGAGTTTTTTGGGCCAATCACACGTAATAACAACTTAAGATGCTCCGTGCAAAACTTCAAGGGAATCAAACATGCCCTGGCTGTTTGAAATGACCACATCTTCCAGGGCTTGCCGTAATTTTGATTGTGTGAGTTCAGCACATAATATTTCAAAACCCGGGACTTGAGTGCACTGAGTTTTTTGGGCCAATCGCATGTAATATGACTCAGACACTCCATGCAAAACTTCAAGGGAATTGAGCATGCCCTGGCTGTTGAAATGACCACATCTTCCTGGGACTTGCCGTAATTTTGATGTGTAAGTTCAGTGCAGAATATTTCGAAAGATGCACCTGAGTTTCACCTAGTTTTTTGGGCTGATCACATGTAATATGACTTAAGAGGCTCCTTGCAAAACTTCAGGGAAATCAAACATGCCCTGGCTGTTGAAATGGCCACATCTTCCCCATACTTGCCGGAATTTTGATGTGCAAGTTCAGCACAGAATATTTCAAAACACGAACTGGAGTGTACTGAGTTTTTTGGGTGGATCACATGTAATAAGACTTAAGAGGCTCTTTGCAAAACTTCAGGGAAATTGAATATGGCCCTGGCTGTTGAAATGACCACATCTTCCCAGGACTTGCCGGAAGGTGTGGAGTGATCATGTGATGATGTTATTTGTTTGTATATCAACAATGACAAATCAATTGCGGCACAAGAGTAGGGGACCGGCGCTCGCCGCTGCTACCGATCTGTCAATGTCCATCATGGGCCGGATGCTGGGACGCTCCATGAAGAGTTTATTTTCTGACACAATCAAGTGCCGATGCTTGATCTCGGCATGGGAAGGCACATCCGATCAGGCATCGGCACTTGATTGGTACATGTAGGCAAACCTTCAAGCCGATGGGACAGGGCTGCTGAACGCAGTGAATACCATCCTCAAGGCCCGTCCGATCAAAAGCCCTCTGCAAGACCCAGCCAGCATCAAGATTGCGCTGCAGCCTGCAGGACTCTGTCCCAACTTGGACACTCAAGGTTGCTGTGTGGCCTACTGTATTCCCCGCCGGAGTGGTGTTTCTGCCCCCCTTAGACGGTGTCAAACGTTGCTCACCTCTCAAGTATTGTTCAATTTCCAGCGACAAGCGTCATTTGAACCTGCGCAGTTCACATATCGACTTCCCCTCAGATCGCGAGACTTTATAGCAACTGTGCCGCTGATTCTCGGGACGATAACGGCGATTCGTCGATCAAAGTGACGGCAACATCCAACAATACAGGCGCCAGAAATGATCATTGCAATGTACCGGCGCCGCAAGATCTTGAACAAGACTGGGTTGTGGAAGTTCTCTGGCGTGTTCGAGTTCACACCATTCCGGGATCAAGACCTACCCGCGGTCTCTATGCTACCGTCCTGTACGACAGGAAGCTCAAAACACCACAACCTAATAAGTATATCTCCCGTACTCTGTCCGTCCTGTCGCTTCCCCCTGGCCTTTCTTGAACCTCATTACGGCCCTCATCGTCTTCGGAAGACTACACTCAGAGCAGGAGCAAATTTCCAATTCCTCCGTGGTACGATGCTCAAATACCTGCATTACACTATATAGATGTCTCCTGGTCATCCTACTGGCGCCGAGGATTCCTTTCTCAATAATTCAATTTCCACCGTGAGCACGGTTCAGCCTACACCAAATTGCTGAGTATTGTGCTAGCCTGAGTTCGGTATGGCCGTAATCGTATAATATTCCACGGTTCAATGTACGTGCGACCATTGACGCATTATGTCCATGTTTGATACCTTTCAGATGTAAGTTTCATGCGTCGCTGTTCCTGACGTCCTGTTACGTATCAAAGGTGTCAAGTGTTTACTTTCAGCCTCCAACTCCACTTCCGCAGTCGTTTATATATGTCTCGAACCACAATTGCATCCCGTGAATTGACATATTGACTGAGCATCGAACTCCAGACAACTTCTTCCTCGATTTACGTCCTATTATTTATTGCCTGTGGTACGCAATAATTGGGTGTCCATCACTTACGCAGGAGCGAAGCGAAGGCACATCTTGCTTGCCTCCACGAAATAACAGTACCATAATATGACCGCATAAGAAATGATTTTCGACTGGTTGAGATTGTGCTTCGGAATGTGATCAATTTAGGGTTCTGACAGGGGCCGATGTGCCCAGATACTGAAGCGTTTTTTATCTCAAAGTAGACGTAATACGAAGGCTGAGGTCCTCTTTGATCCTATCCCACCATTTCATCCACTTCTTTTCCAGGTGATCAAACGTGATAGGAGGCTTGCACCCCTTCAAATAATTCTCTAGACGGGCAATCATGTTAGATGTGAGCGGAGAAGGAGTGAATGTCTGGATGGGTTGAATGATCAAGACCAATACATATAAATCAGAAAGAGCCACCTTGAGCCATTGCACAACATTGTGAAGGTCTTCCAGGTCCCCTAAAAAATGACTCCGGTCACTGAGAGCTGGCCACAGTTCGGACACCTTTTCCAGAAGATCGGATGATGGAGGGCAAGATCTCAAAAAGAATCCCCATCCTTTGGTTTCCCACCTAAGGTTCATGAGTAGGCGGAAGATGTGTAATATGGGATGGACGAAACTCACGGCCAGTATGATTTGCACTCGATCATCACTCCCAACGCACTCAAAGCAGCCTTTGCAAGTTCCAACAATAAAGAATTGCAATCTAATCTTCCCAAAAATGTTTCGTCAAAATACAGAGTTAGAAGCTGCCGGAACCGCAGTATGTTGTCCTGTAGGAGCCGGCGTAGAAGCTCCGGATCTTCGCCTAGGATTCCACGCAGAGGACAGATTGCTGCCCTCAGTTCATCCCATGAGATGCCCATGATAAGATGAATCCTGACTAAAAGGAATGCACGCCGAATCTGTTGTGGGGATAGACCTTGTAAATATAGAGAATTCTGATGAGTTGAGGAGACATCTGTGACATGATACTGTCCCAGTTGCGGTATATATGGACGTTCGGCAGTTCGGTCTGAATCCAAGCTTCTTCGCACCGGCCCATAAATTTATAGTCCTCCCAACAGTGGATTAACTCTTCGGGCAGAGGGTCAAATTTCTGGGCCCACATTAGTTTGGCCACAATCACCGCAACGGAACATACTTTTAAAAAATGAAGAAGATAGGTGGAGGATTTTGATGACCGCGGAAAACCAAACAAGAAATCTGGGTTTAAGGACTGGACAAGCGATAAAAGTCCGCCGGAAGGCACAGCAGAGGTTATATACTTGAAGGCAACCTTAGTCCTTGCAAACATCCTGCACACACCCTTGATTACATCTTCGCGTCTGAAATGTTAACACTTACCACGCGTCTAGGCCCATTATCCGCGGCGTTGGGAAAGGGTCACAGGAAAATGCCTTGAGGATGCGATAGGACAAATAGGTGCGACACTGCGAACTGCCAACCCAGAATGGCCCAGATCTCGAAGGATTATCCAGAACATCCAAGAAAGAGGCATGATGAACAAACACAGGACCAATCTCTATATCCGCATCTGGCATACGGATGACAGAATGCCCATCGGGTATATGGATGGAATGCAGGCTTCGCAGAATCAAGTCAAGATCGCCCGTTTTAAGTTCGAGGAGTTTTTCGATTGCAGAAGCACTCAAGAGCAATCGTCCCTGGAGACACAAAGGATTCCAAGAAGTTGAGGCCGGAAATCCACGGGAACGCCGTGTAAGATTTGGCGGTATAGCTCCGAGAGGGTCAAATGGCGACCCGGAAACGGTTGTCTTGATGCCTAAGATGATGTCGAGACGGTCCACCGGTCGGAATCGTTTGTCATCGATGAACTTTATAACGGTAGACGCGTAGATGAAGTATCCGATGATGTCTGAACGAGATCCTCGACCATTTCTGACGTAGGCCACGGAAATGGAACTCCGACCATGGTCCGATGTTCTTGGTGAATCCGTTCGAATTCTACAAGCAGATATTTGCGCACATCATCGAAAGACCGGTTGATGTTCAATGCTCGATGAAATAAGTTTAAGCCCGCGTCAGCGAAGGTCTCGCGAAGGTGAGATTCTGGTCGGCTGGCAATGAAGAAAAGGATGGGAAGTTGTCTTTGGAAATCACGTCGCCAATTGACCGCAAGACCTCCTGCTGAATCTCTTCCCATCACATTCGTCCAGGCCATCAATAACATGGAAACTGGCCGGAGAGGGAGGTGTTGCGACAAGGTTGATGATCAACTCTTGAAGCTGGTTGGAAAGTGACGATCAACAATGGCTGGGTCATTCTCGACTGCCTGAGATATGAGGCCTTTTAATTCAGGAAGGAGCGCAAGTTGGTATGCGATGGTGGGGAATAGCCTCTTTGCATTGGCACGAGACGCGTGGCCGCGTCTGAAAGAAGAGCTACCTCCAAGGCGGCCTTCTTCTTTCAGCTTTTGGCAAAACGACTGCGCTACAGCGGACTTCCCTGAGCCAGCGGGGCCGTGCAGCCAAAGGATACCGCCACCCGGTCGATCTTTGTCCTTCCAAGACGCAGATTCATAGCCGTCGTTATGGGAACCGCGGGATGTCCAGTTTGTGGGCGGTTCAATCCCGAGTGCCCAATTCCACAGAACGTCGAGTAACTGTCTCCGTGTCTCGGATGACAGCGTGTTTGCGGAAATCTTTCTGCCGAGTCATAGAGGGCGTCGCCGGTAATGACGCGATACAGAATATGTAGGCCTTCAGCGCATTCATTTTTCTACCCAAGAATTGATGGTACATGACTCACCCGTTTCCCCGTGTCGTTGGATGTGATTCACTTTCCTCCAATGAATGTCCCGCCGCTGATGCTTGTCGCCTGTGCATTTTCAGGAGTATTCCACGGAAAGGTCGAATTTGCGTCAGCTATTGGGAGGGCTCCGGAGTTTTGCTCAGGAGGGCATTGGGAAGGCTGATTCGCACCCGTCTCGAAAGCAGCGGAATATTCATTCCCCACCGGAAGATGCAAGCGGAATCCATCGGCGGCCCAGTCAAGGGGAGTATCGGGTGCTGGGAGTTGCGCATTCGGAGGTGAAAAAAATCCGACGTGAGGGCAACAAGACGGGGCGTGCGATGGAAAGTTCACGGCCTGGCGTTTCTTCAAAATCTGGGCCCGGACGGACGGCCCTGGGATTGATAGCACTGGGTTGCTGCCAGGAAAGATCTTCGCCACCGTTGTCGTTGCCGTGTCCATCGCCCGTTGACTGCTGGTAATGCTTGAGTGGATGAACCTCGTCATGTAAATGATTGAAGAAGGATGACGACGATTCATTGACATCGGCACTGGAGCCCTGGATATCCACCCTACGTTCCTGAGATATAATCTCCCGGTGGTGGGAAACATCTGCCGCGCATTGAAGATAACTTACACCGTAAGAGGCATTCACGCACTGTAAGGAAGCATCCTTGCGCCTCCGGTTCTAACACTTCCCTCCGCACCTGCACGATGGCGGCCTCCGTCTTCACCCAAACCAAATTCCAGTCCTGTCAGCACTTCGTCGAGCGTTCCTGGCAGCGGTACTTTGGAGATTGAATCCCGCCGATTTCCATGAAATTTCCGCCGTTGATCTGTACATGTGAGGTCAAGCTGAAGATCGGCATGGAGGAGAGGAGGGTGGGAGGTAATGGCAAAAGTGCACGTGTATGCAGTGCGTCTGTGTTGCTACTGAGGGTGCTTCTTAAAGTGCCACGACAGTTGTCCGATGTCAACGCTGCTTTGGTAATATCTTACGCGAACTTGATTAATTAACAAGGGGCTGGTCGGCCGCTTCGCGGCCTCCCATCCTCTTTTGTGAGGTTATTTCCCGTCTGTTGCAAATGGTCATGATTTCATGTGGGACTGACTTCAGTTGAGTGGAATTGAACTGATAAGTGCTCGGGGGAATCGCAGAGCGGTCTTTTTTCAAGGTTGCAGTCAAGTTCAGAATTTTATTGCCAGCCTATCCCTCAAAGCGAGGGCAGAATTGATGAGGTTGCAAGAAAATTCAAGTCATTGGTGCCTGGCGCTTAAATTAGCGCCTCAGAAACTATAACAGTGAGCAAAAAACAGAATTTGGCATTGTGTACACTTTATAGGCGCGCGCGCATCAAGTTGATCATGGGGCCAAAAGCCCCCAGAAAGTGCCGTTTATTGAGCGCTTCCAAAGGTCTGGACCCAGCGCTTCCAAAGCCTCAGGCCTGATCTCCCAAAAGGAGAGTTTAAAAGGCCACGCTACCTGGGGGAATGATACATCATCTACTCTCAGGAGAGCAACACCATGATACATCTAGAGCTCTCGCGAGAGATGCGTACATGATGTATCACACGAGAGTACTGACCGTTTAGGTAGGCTTACCACGCGGTACCATCAATGTTGGAGGCAAGGCTGAGCTTGTCGTCGTCAACGGCGTCCATGATGTCTGCCATTGTTTGGCAAAATCCTCAGGGGCGGGCTTGACATAATAGCCCAGATTGGCAATTCCTCCTCGTTTTGCATCCGCAAATCGATCGCGCGACGCTGGTCGCATTTCGGGACCAATCGCTCTAACAAAATTGGGGCAGATGCGTGCATTGCGTGTGACTACGACACATGTACAAATGGCGCATATGGGTCAGCGAATAATATATAATATTCAAAATTCCACGAAACCCAGTACCTGCTCCCTTCCCCGTCCTGGGCGCTGCAGCCCCGACACGCAATCGCACACACAGCCCCCATCTTGGCCTCGCGATGCGCGTGCCCACTGCCCCCTGGGCATGCTGAATGCGGGGTCCGCCGTTTCGCGCCAGCCTGACCATCCTCGCCGCATGCCCAGCTGCCCACGCACTTGCGGTAACAACATCGCGCTGGATATCCCTACACGGACCATCGGTCCACCCGCTGGGCGTTGGATCGCGTTCCCCGTCCCTACATTGCCGCCGCGCGAACCCGCTGTCCGCCATCCACATCAAGCTGCGGTCCGCTGCTGAACGCGTCAGCGTGTACACTCGTCGCGGTCATGCTGAGCGAATGGCCTTCCTCCGCCCGACATGCGCCGATCCCCCAGAACGCAGGCGCGAGAAAGCTCCGATCGTTGGGGCATTCGGCGTGTCGAGAAACCAGACCCACGTACACACGCTGCGTACCAACCGCGCGCGCAGAGGGCCGACCGAATGGTCGCCTGACGCGTTTGGGGCTCGAGGTGAGGGCAGGAAAGAGAGAAGCGCAGATGCAGCTACGGGTTTGGGAGGCGTATCAGGGCGCCCGTCGGCGCAGTAGCAGCGCGCCGTCGGTGCATGTAGCGGACGCAATGCCGTGCATCTGAGATGTAGGTCAGCACAGTTTCCATTCAAAAGCACGCTCGACCCGTTGTGGGTTAGCAGTGGAGGGCGCCAACAGCGCAATAGAAAAAGGGCTGCGAACGATGGAAGGAGCGGAAAAAAACTCACCCTTTCCCATGGTTACTTGTCCGCGCGACACTGACTGGATATTGTCCCGCGACTGGGGAACCTTCGCGAGCACTCGGCCATCCACAGCTGACGCCGAGCGTTGGTGACTTTAGTGGGCTTCAGGAAGCGTTGAGTGCATCATGGCTATCAGCTACTGGTAGAGGAACGTCGACAGCGACCGTTGAGCTTGCGGACAGAATCGAGTGCGAGGGAGAGAAGTCGACAAAGAGTGCTACGTGGCAGAAGTTTGACAGCGGCATTCTCCGCAAGGGTGATTCGGGTCACTCGGGTCACATTCCGAGGTGTATGAGCTAAACAGCTTTTGCTTTCGTTTCGTGTTCTGCCTCATCCGACAAACATTCCGAAGCGGGCAATTGTCTTGATTTCGCGACCCAATTCTTTCTATCAGAAGTTGGAATTGCAACTATAGAATTGGCTGAGGAAACTGAAAAACCCCCGAATTTCACCTCATCCTGTTCACCATTTTTCTAAAACCCGGTCAGTTTTGAAGAGAACGAGGCGAACCAAATTGTCCTATGGAAGATTAGAATCTGGGATGAAAGAATACCTGAGAATTCTAAAAACCCTCAGATTTCTCAACCATTCCTTCAACCGTTTTCTGCCTATCCCAGTCAAATTCGAGGAGGAGACGACGAACCGAACAAAAGGTGATAGAAAGGTCTGCAATTATCAAGTAAGGAGAGACTCGACCATAGAAAGATCGCAAACCGTGCAATTTGGTGAAAATAGACACAAAATGGGTTGAAAGAAAGCCAGAAATTCACAGTAGATACTTACATAACTAATGCACACCATATCCAAAATCCAGATCAAACGAGCAAGTATTGCGAGCAAGATAAAATGGCAAAGGCATCAATAGCCATCAGCAGTACCCAAAGTAGTAACTCTCAACTGTTCTCAATAACTCGCTCGACAAGTCTATGCACCTACCATCGGACAACACGGGAAATCTAGTAAATTTCAAAGATGGATCATGCCGCACCCTTTCAACGTCGGATGAAGAGAAACAACTTGGAATTGCGTAACATAGCTGGAAGACCGGATTTTCGGGTAAACACAGGTCAACTTATTCTGAGATTCAACGATTATGTCAAACATGTATATTTTGGAATGTAAAGTTACATGGACTCGCTACATAAGGACTACATCTTGAATATGCATACACGGAGATCGCAAGCGTAATGAAGGGAGGAGCGGGGGAAACCAGCAACAAGATGAAAGGGGTGCGCTGAAAGGCAACAAGCTCGCGAACACATCGCAGGGAGGATGGCACAGCCAGGGGACTGCGAGATCCGCATGAACTAAGCGGCTGTGCTGCAGCAGTAGCCCAGCATGCGAACCAGGGCTCAGACGTCATCACACGTAGAACTGCGCGCAAAAAACAGCGTGGGACCATACCACCTAAGGGAGCAACTTTATTCTTACGGCAACACCTCTTAGGTCATTTCGGTAGTGGTACAGTAAATGACCTATGAGGTCCCTCGGAGTCGGAGGTGACGGCGCTATTAGTCACATATCCCCATCTGGGTATATTGCGCTCTGGGGTTGGCCGCTGTTGCCTGCTTTATTCCGGTAGTTCCCGGTATATTCCCACCGTTGTAGCCCAGATGTAGCCTGGGACAGGGGTGCTCCCCCTGCACCTCCCTCCTTCCTGTACTGCTTGGCTAGTGTCAATTTGATCCACGCTCCATGTCTGTCAATGCAGTCCAATATGAATGCAGGAGCAGGTAACCTGTTCTGCCTCCAACACCTCTGACACCTTCATAGCTCAGATGTGGCCTGCGACAGGGGTGCTCCCCCTGCACCTCCCTCCTTCCTGTACTGTTTGGCCAGTAACAATTTAACCCACACCCCATCTCTTTTGAATACACTCCAATGAATCCGCCTAATCTGTCTCTACATGCAGGAGCAAGTAACCTGTTCTACCTCCAACACCTCTGACACCTTCATTGCAGAGGTTTTGGTTTCTTTCCTTCCAGCTCATCTCTTGGCGCCAGCTTGATAGCACTGTGCTTCTTTTGTATCTTTCTGGTGCTGTTCATTTGTAAATATGTGCTTCTACCCAGGCCTCATGTTCCACCTGGTCCCAGCACCTACGTTAGAATGATTTTCCCATCTAGTGGCATCTCTACTACCACAAGCAGGAAAGCAAACCTTGGGATCTTCTCACAGCTGCTGAGCAGTGGTTCAGTTCAGTATGGGCAATGACAGTGGTTTCCATCAGCCTCCGGCACCTTCTGCATTGCGGTAACTATTCTCTTTTTTTTTTTTTTTGCCAAAACCTTTCCCAGTCAATTGTAAAACACCCTTCCCACCTCAGCTGCACTTCTGTGTATATAACTGGTGTTGCTGGCCACCTCCATTGCATATTTTACACTGATTTATCCCTTTTACAAGTTCAGCCTTCAGTCCGCTGGAATTGGCCGCAGGGTAACACCTTCAAGAGAACTGGAATTATTGTGGCAAAAGAGACACAGTACAGTCTCATATAGATCTCCCTCTCTATAAGTTTACGCCTTTCAACTCCGCCCACAGTCTCCGTTATCAGTGCTCTGGAGCCACTTGCCAACGTAATACCATGATCAATCAATTGCGACTTCTTTAAGTGGTGGGCCGCAAACACACCGGGCTCTTGTTGTTCTTAAAACAATTCAAAGTTTCAACCAAAGAGTGTCTTTCCACTTTTGGCCTATTGCAGCCCCTCTAAGTTGGACTTAAAGCTGACAAACACCCAAATTCAAGGCCTCACTGCTCAGGAATATCATAGTTTGCTGTATATACTCTATCCCAGCACAGTTCAATATTTCAACCAAATGGTATTTTCGAATTTTTAGCCTACTCTGACCCCAGATTGGTCCCAAGGCGAACTAGCGAGTGCATTTAGGGTTGAGTGTACTTTTCGAGCTTGAAACCTACTTGGTAGATACTTTTGACTCAGCTAATGAATGCCTACTTCACCTCCTACACCACCTCCGATATGCCCTCTTCTTGTCTTTAAGAGCGCAAAGACTGCCGGAAATGGGTGCTGAAAACTTCAATGAACAGAACAAGACCATATACAATAAAATGGCCTTTAAGAGCGACATCCCTGACTGCATATATGAGAATAATATCTAATTTCAATTGTTTCCCCCAAATATCCATGTTCTAGTATTCTAAATACACACTGTTACTGATCTAATACCTGTCAGAAGTCACTTGAGTTATAGCTGAAGAGTTTTGGAGTTCTGGAAATTCACAATGTTTTTGAACTTGAAGTTTGAAGGATCTGGCCAAGGTTCAACTATGAAACCTAGATGGATTCCGGTGATATTCTTGCACGGCAACTTTACCTTCAGATAACCCGGGATGTTTTGACCATTTATTCATGGGGCGACCCAGGGCTTTAATTTGAGCCCCTGGTCGTGATATTTCATCCAGTATTGGGTGTGTGGGGTCTAATTTTCGGAGGGCCGACCGTTATTCATCTTGTGATTGGCCGATCAAACACGGTCCGGGCTCCGGCCCGGCTGCCAACGCGAAGTGATCTTAACTTTGCGGCACTTCAATGAACTTTCAATATCATGGAAAATGTTTTCAAACATTTATAACCTCTCATTCGTATATACAGTCCATGCTTTTGCTTCTGCTTAGCTGGAGCCTCCAACACCTCCTATTCCCCACAAACTTTGAAGGCCTATGTTCAGCTCTGTCAGTGCTGTTGTGAAAGCTGAGATCTGATGTTATATTTGTGCCTTTGAAATTGTTGCATCACTGTTTTGAGTCAATAGAGGTGGACAATAAATATGGAATGTTGAACTTCACTCACTACATCCACAGTGAACTCATATCTTGAAACAGGTAGCTATGTACATCAGTTGTGCTTGAAATTCAATGAGACCACAGAGATGAGAGATATCCATACCACAGGGGTAAGTCGGTATACTACCCAGAAAATGTGGTAGAGGTGTTGGAGGTGCGTTGGAGGTGTCGGAGGTGTCTGATGTGGAGTCCAATCAACAGTGGGCATCATGCACACAGGTGAATGGCGGCCTGGCAAATCAACCCATAGCAACTCACAAGCCAACACAAGTGGAGATGGCCGCACAGATTGACTTTTACTGTGACAGAGGTGAGGGAGTTATAAGACTGGTAGACAGGCATATGGCTGTGAGTTCCAGGAGATCACACCAGTACTGTTAGGCTGAGGTTCAGAAAGATGTTTCAACAGGACCTAGAACTATTGTTGTGACGGAGGTGGTTCATACACAAGGACTGTCTATATGCAGGTGAACATTTGAAAATCAGGAGTATTTGAGCTGGCATACCTTAAGTCACTGTTTGCATAGAACAGTACCTGAGCTGGAAAAACAACAATTTAACATTAGAGAAGGCAGCAGAGGTGTCGGAGGTGGATCAATTTCACATTGCTGGTGATGCAGGCAGAGAAAGCAGGGAGTTTGAGCTGGAGTACATAAAACAGCAAAGAGGAATAAAACATAGACAGAACTAGTGCTAACTGAGCAGCATAAGAGCAAGGAAGGTGCAGGAGGATATTGGCCCTGTCATGCATGTTACTATTTCTTCGACCTCATAGAATATGACAATGATATTCATTTTGTATATAATGTACCTGAACTGAGTGAACCGGCAACTTTTCAGGCAAGTCACAGAACCTCCGACACCTACAATGCGAGCCGTATCCTGTAGTGGATGGAAGATTGGTGTGTTCTGAGCTGTAACCCATGCACCTACAATTGTCATGTTTGTGTGCTCACCCACACACAATTCCTCATCATGATCGAGGGATTGCGATTCCGTGGATAATTTGGATAGTAAAGCGATTGCATGGATCGTTTGGGTGTAAGAGTGCGCAGCTTTTTGAGGGTGGGGGCTGGCAGAGACTGTTCCCATGCTGTCTTGTGTTCGAGAGAGACAGTGGCGAGAGCTGCGCAGCAGTTTCAAAGGTGATTTGCACAGTGAGGGTAGTCCGAGGTAGGTGGGGGAGGCGGGGTAGGCGGGTCATGCTGATGCCGACGTGGCGAGGACCTAAGCGAAGTTAAGCGGGAGGCGGGGTAGGCGGGCCATGCCGATGCCGACGTGGCGAGGACCTAAGCGAAGTTAAGCGAGCCCGGCCTACGACGTCTACACCACCGATGCGGACCTCATAGGTCCATTCACGTACCACTACCGAAATGACCTAAGAGGTGCTGCCGTAAGCAATAAAGTTGCTCCCTTAGGTGGACCATACGCGCGAGCTCGGACTGCAAATCCCGGGACGGTAGTGCATGCCCTAGCGGGGCGTGAAGGGGCAGGATCACAGGGGAAAGCTGCAGTGCTAGAGCGCGGCAGGGGTAAGAGCTAAGAGCTGGCTACAGCATGCACTTAGCGAGGCACCGGAGTGGGGGGGGGGCAAGAGGCGACGTCTGCGGAACGCGTTAGACGCTCCAAAACAAGAATCCAGCGCGGACCGGGAAGCACGAGGTGCTTGGGACGGGACAGCACACGACTACGGTTTGCCGGAAGGACGCGGATGGATTTTGAATCCATTGTGCAGATTTCCGCATTTGGGACACAATCAAAGTGATGTCACGTAACAGCCTTCAACTGCCCGTCCGCCGCTCCCGCCTGCCCGCCAACTGTCCGCCCCACCAAAGTACTGGTCCCCGCCCACCTGTCCATCTCCGCTGCTGCAGTCGGCCGCCTGCCGTGCCGTGTACCCTGGTCACCGTTCAAGCCACGCCTCACGTTCCTCTGCGGCACGGCCTACCGGGCGGTCCCTCCCTCCCGCATGCGCGCAGGTGGCTGTCTCCCTACGTCCTCTGTTCGTGTCGGTGCCGCGCTAAACCCGGCGCGCGTGCCCACATAGCGCTGTTGTTGTGCTCGTAAAGCGCGCCAGTGGGGTGGGCGGGACCGAGATGGACGATTTTTTGTCTCCATTTTTGTTTCCTTTCTGGGGTAGTGCCTCCTTTGTGCGCAGTTGGCTGCCCTCCCTACGTCCCATGTCCACGTCGGCGTCGCCGCTGAACCCGACGCGCGTGCCCCACACTGTTGTCGTGCTCATACACCGTGTGCTTTGTAACTCGCGCTCCGCTCACTTTCCGCCCTCTGTATCGCAATGCAACCGTCATTTTCAACCGATGATTAGGCGCTTGGGCACTGGTATTGGCTGTATTGGCAGTGTGAGTCGAAATTCTTCTGCTTTCGTTTATTGATAGAGCATTCTGCACTGTAGCCATCGACAAAACCGTAGTCTGTGCAAAGAACACCAACGGCAACGTAAAAACACGGTATGACTCTTCATTTTCTTTCCTGTCTCGTACTCAGCCCATCGAATGTGCACCTTTCACCGAAGACGTGGCACCGGTCAACACCATGGTCCGAGATATACGTCACAGGCAGTGTGCGGCGCCCCAGCCCATATTACCATCTCCCCACATCCGCGTCCGTGTCACCATCCAAACCCATATCTAAAAGGAACTCTCCCCCAAGAAAATGTCGCGCCGCGCCTCGGGTCGAGCTTGGGCTGGGGCGAAACGCTGCGCACTCTCGACAGCACGGCCATGCGCACTGCGTCCGTCTTGTCCATCGGGAATGGGAACGCCTCCCGCGCCGCGCTGTGGGGGGGGGCGGACACGGACGCTGACACGGACACGCACTTTGTGAAAGTCGCGTGCGGTGGGCAGGGGAGAGACCGGCGCCGGCGCACGCAGAATGCCTTGAGTAATTTAAATCTCATTATTCTGTAATCTGAATGCGCAGAAAAGTGTAAACAATTTGATGTACAAAGTACGTAGAAGTATCAACGCATAACCGATGCCATCTGAGAGAAAACGTCCCATGCTGTCTCTGCTGAGCACAAAGGAGACCCCAACATCTCATACACCTGCCACGCAATCGTGTCAAACTCCTCCGGTACCCACAATAATGCAGCCTTCCGTGTAAGTTTGAGAGTTTTCCGCAGCGCACTTACTGCATCCTTGGGAACAGGAATAGCAAAACAACGTCCTCCATAGTACTCGGGATGTGCATAGAGTTCGTTTGGAGACACTCCAGATGGCATAAGTTTATTGGACTGACGCCGAATGACGTGCGAGTTCCACCGCTCGGTGAAGTGGTCCAACTCGCCTTGGACAATGGGAGGCCAAATCCAGTTGAATAAAAGCCTACATTCGACAGATTAATGCTTGAAGAAGTTAAGAAGTTAGTGCGGAAGACAACGTACACATGGATTGAATTATTGGGGTTGAAAATGCCTTCATCTCGGCCTTTGGTGATTTGAATGTAGAGATTCTTGCCGCATTGGTCCTGGAACCAGCGCCAGAGACCTTCGATTGGGGTATTGTTCGTACTCTTGACAGCGACCAACGCAGGATAACGAGTCAAATCAATGTCCGGGGCGTAGGCAGTTCTGGACATACCACAATTAGTGAAGATGTTGGAGGAAAAAAACTGCGGATAGCTACTTGAGCCCGGTCATGATTGCATACATATGACCCGTCTCCGAGCCTTTATCGACAGTGGCTTGTTGTGGAATGGCTGATATGTCATTTAATTGGAGAATAACTTGGGCATTGAGTTACTGACCACCATATAGCTCAACAAAGTCAAGGAAGACGTGCCCAATGACATCCGAGTGTCGATCATCTGGTATCACAACCAGATAGAGAATCTCTGCGCCCCACTTATCTTTCATCCCGTAAATTGGCAGCCCAACACCGCCCATTTGAAGTGCAAGAGCTCCCAATTTTTCGTGGCCGTCACAGTGAATTTCTTGCCACGTACCATGAGCCTTGAGTTGAGCACGTTTGATTTTCTTCCGTCCTGGATATCTGGCATCGACGCCATCGGGATCGTTGAGATGCATTGTCTCTCGAATAATTCGGCTAAATGATTATTACTGTTGCAAGGAAATTTTACTTCGGACGGAGGACTCACCGAGATATGTGGACACCCGCCAGAGCAAGATTCCGTTTGACAGTGTTGGGCCCCCGATATTTGTGGCATCATCGTCCATCTCGTTGAGAATTTTCTGATCTGCCACTTCGCGAGGAATTGGCTTGCGCACAGAGCTGACATTGAAATAGGTATTGAGATTTTCAGTGTGGTCCCCCTGACAGTATTGTCGGAATGAATGTAAAAAAGAAGATAGCAATTTCACGCACCCAATTTGCAGACCGTGGTCTTCGAGCAATTTGCGCCGTCTAACCAGAAGGGGATCACCAAGTCGTGGATATTCATGCAGAGATTCCCCTAGAACATCTTCTTCGGGCCCTGTGTAAGAATAGACATGAACAAAATGGTGTGCCACAGAGCTTGCCAATAATCCTACATGTTCCGTTCTCTGTGCCGTTACGACCCTCGGAATTGTTGGCACCATTGGTCTTCCCTTTAAGTAGAGGATTCCCAGGCATTCTGTGTAAACTCCGAGTTGCCTTCGTGGAAGTTGGGCGATAACTCTGAGTCGGTTGCTTGACACTGACAGTGACGGCCATTATTTATACGGAGACAGCGATCACATGACCGTGATCTGGCTTTCGAATTCGACAATAAGCTTGCTTGCGCTTTGCTGAATGCTTGAAGCAACTCGAGCCACTGACCAGAAACTGACTGAAACGGGGAATTTTACGCTTTGCTGAATGCTTGATGGTTGGAGAGCTGGAACCGCCGTCATTCAACCGCGCTTTGATGGCTTTGTTTGACCCAAACTGGAAATGCGACACTCGCTAGTGAATGGTATAAGTAGTATGCACATTCCAGACAAATTCACCAACTGAAATTTGCCTCCCATGTCGACCACTCCTCCTACTGATAATCCTCACTCGCAATGCTGCTCCGAAAATCCAGGAGAAGGCTGCGGTCTCCCATTCCCTGCCAAGACAGCTGCAGGTCTGTGTCAGAAGTGTACCCTGCTTAATGCCTTGGACCCGAAATCGGAGAAGTACCAACAAGCACTAGTACGTTACAGTTGCATCGTTTCATGGACCGCTGTGAATTCCTTTATTTTATTTCAGGGATATCTCCAGTGTCTGACCTGCGGTGTTGCATGGCAGCGCCTGCCGTTTACCGATAAATGTGGTCCCTGCCACCAGAAAGGTCTGTCATTTTTTACTTCTCAGCCGTTAAGCATCCAATCAATCAATCTCATGTAGCACTCGAGGACGCCGGGCTCATCAATCACAGTGTGGACACTGCGCTCCAAGCTCGGAGCAATGCCTTCAACATTCGCACACACCGCGGGCCGAAGCAGAACACCCTTGCCAGCACTCCTGTTGCACCAACGATCGCCCTGAATACTGCTGCACTCGATCAATTTCGGAATGTCGGTCACAACGACGCAGACTGTATCAAGGTGTATGCAGAACCAAGACTTGTCAACAAGATTGACGCGTCACTGGGGTCAACCTCAAGATCTTACAGTCCCGAAACCCCGATGGAAGGTACGTTGTCTCACTTTGTCTAGCTTTCCGACCTTTGACAATATAATCAAGAGATAAAAGCCGAGCTAATCAACGGCTGGAATATTGCATGGCTCAAAAAGCATGACTTTCCATTGCGCATGTATGTCTTTCCGTCTTATTCCTTTGCCCGTAATATTGATCACACACTTTTACAGAGAGGATTCAGAACTTTCGCTTTCACGGGAATCAGAATATCCTCGAAAACAGCCAATATCTCGCTGTTCTCGATTTCTATCAAGCCCACAAGAGTGCGGGAAACCACGAAGCGTACTTCACCAAGATGCCGAAACATGCAGCGGCCATGAAGGGCAAGGTACTCGCTCTTGAACTTTGGATGGAGAGTAGCGAGGTATACTCCTACAAACCTTTATCTCTGCGTTACGTTAATCATTCTCTATCTAGACCCCTACCCCTGGTTCGAGAGCTGTCAAAGGCTCATCCTTGTCCAAGAAGCGCAAGTCCACGGGTGGCACTGCTGCGAAAGAGAATGATGAAATCAGCGCCAAACGTCCCCGTGGTATGTTCCGTTTCCAACGGAAAACTCAAGGATAATTCTAACAAAATCCAGTTTCTGCACCTATTGAATCGACATTTCAACGCCTCCTTCCTGGTCCCGATCCTGCAAAATCCACTGAGATCGAGATTGTTCTGGCGCATATCGCAGTTGACTCGGAGTCCTGCTGCGTCCAAGTCAGTTGGCCTGACAACAACGCACCCACCCAGAAGGCGGTGATTTCCAACACCATCTTCAAGAGCGGCAAGATGAAACATTGTTATAAGGTATTATATTCAATTGCAATTTTCGCAGCAACATTCTAACTTTAAATCCTTAGCTTTCAATCGGTGACGAGCAATATGTTGCGAAACGATTCTATGAAATTGGACGCGGTGAGGACGAAGTCACACTTTCCGAGAACACCAACAATCTCCTCTCGGATGCTACTCGCTGTGAGATGGCTCGATGGCTTCTGAGAAGGTTTCGCAATTCTGCTGCTGAGATCACTCTGGAAGTTGCGAAAAGTAAGTGCTCTTTTCAGTTCTATTGATTGATACGTTCTAACGACGTTGAAGACTTTGAAATTACGCAGTTACTTGTGGTGGCGGAGGTAGTTCACGAAGGCAAAGCGGCTTCTCCGGCGTCTGGAGCTACTCTAGAAGTTCTGGAGTCGCAACCCGGCAGCCGCGTTGTCTGGTTGCTAGAGCCGCTGCGCAACGCCGCCGTGACCCATTATACTGGCACCATGGAACACCCTGCCGGCACAGGTCAACTTGCACACACCCTTTCTGCCTTTGTTCACTTCGCTTTCCAACAAAGCGGAATGATTTTTGCCGATATTCAAGGTACTTTTTCTTTCCTTTGCTTCCTTGTCTCCAAAACTAATGCCTTTTACCAGGTTCTTGTGGACGGCTCAGCAACAAGACTATGGGAATTATCATATTCGACCTAATGACCCACACCGAAGAGGAGTACGTGGCTTCACTGTTTATATTGTTTTCTATGTACTCAAATATTTCGCAGAGATTCTGGTGTTGGAGACTATGGCCCCAAAGGGATTGCGAGATGGCGCGACCAGCACGATTGCAACGCATTCTGCAAGCGTCTCGACTTGGAAGCGGGGGGTTCCGACAATGATGACGATGACGAGTAGCTAGTCAAATGTTTTTCCCCTACTTATGTTTCTTTCATGTCACCCTCGTCGCCATTTAGTTACTTAATTTAATTTGCAAACACAAACTCAAATTGGAAGGAACGAAATCCATTCAAATGGACCAAAGTACAGATGCTATGTAAATCCACAGGAGGCGCGGCGGGCATTGAGGGGTCATTGAATGGACTCGGAGTCGCTCAAATTTGGTGAAGGTGTCACAGGAGGCATCTCGCAATCTGCGGCCCCTCGGACTCCGCCCCAGGATGTGTTATTCCTCGAGGCGTCCGGGTCTGCGCAGCGCGTACGACTGTGCAGCACGTACGACTATGCCGTCGAGAGTGCACAGCGTTGGTGGGCGGGTAGGTGTTTCCTGGGGGAGATGAAGTTGGTCAGTGGTCGGTGTGGATCAGGAGAGACAGAGACAGAGACAAGGAACGGGGGAGGGAGAGAGGAGGGAGAAACGGGGTGGGGGCGGGGGTGGGGGCGGGGGCGGGGCGGGGCGGGTGGGCACCCAGGAGACAAAGACGGCACACGCCCCACACCACAGACGCGGGAAGGGTGGAGGCAGGGGCACAGACGCCTCGCCTCGCCTCGCCACCTGGTCCCCAGAAAGGAAATGCCGATCTTCACCTCCGCAGAACACGAAGCCCGAAAACCCAGAAAACCCAGAAAAAGTGGGCGGGCGCAAATCACTGAGAAGACGCCTCACTCCCCGCGAAGAAGAATTGTCTCAAACATCGAAAAGGAAACCCCGTTTCGTCCCTGCCTTGCCTTGGAAGCGAATAACGAGTACCGAGGGCACGTAACAACGAAAATGAAGGCAAAAAAATCGGGACTCGCTCGTCCACCTCGGCTCTGCTTAGCCTACTTGCGCGGTGTACGAGCACGGCAACAGCGTGGGCGCGGGCGTCGGGTTTGGCGTGGCGCTGACGTGGGACGTAGGGAGGGCAGCCGGCTGCACGCACAAGGGAAGCGCTGAGGGACGCCCGGTAGGCAGCGCTGCAGAGGAACGCAAGGCGTGGGACTCGGGCTTGAACGACCAGAGCATCCAGTACTTTGGCGGGCGGACGGTTGGCGGGCAGGCGAGAGCGGCGGCAGGCAGGCGGCGGGCAGCGGGCATTGAGCTTGAAGGCTGTGACATCGCTTTGATTGTCCAAATGCGGAAATCTGCACAATGGATTCAAAATCCATCCGCGTCCTTCCGGCAAACCGTACACGACGGGGGCGCGCGGGGCCTCGCGGCCGCAACAGCGAGAGGCACACAAGTCGCAATAAACACTCGTTGCGGCCATCATCAGCTGAAGCAGCGGGAAGGGTGCGGCAAAGCGGCGGGCAGGAGCGCCGTGAAGCTGCGTGGTGGCCGGGCGAATGTCACCGAAACGAGGAAAACGAGCGGGGATGACGTCAAGGTACCTGCGCCCGGAGAGCGGGATTCCAAGACGGTGCATGGGAGCGATCAAGGGCGGCGGAATGCGGCGGGATCGGACGAGGGTCGGGCGGGTAGTGAGGCACACCGAGAGGGGTAGCGGCAGCAAATACGGCTGGAGGGGATGAGCATGGACGCATATGAGTCGCTCCGGACCTGCGACGGCCCGTGGTGAGCACTGGGAGGGGTGCAAAGCGGGGGCATCCCCGGCCGACTACAGCACATTGGGCGGGCGGTATGCCACAGAAACAGCCAAAGATGGCGGGCATAAGCTCGTTTAAGCGGGTAATATCCTCTAATGAGCCGCGATTGGTGCTGAATAGCAGAAAGGAGCAGCGGGAAGCCACGGCGGGAAGGGCGGGGCAAAGCAGCGCACCGAGCGGGCTATGGGCACCCAAAAGACGCAGAAGAGACGCCAGATTCATCCCAAATGGCAGCGTCAGGTCACAGAAGACAATAGAAGCCGCCGAACGGCGCCGGGAAGCGGCGGGAACGCGCAGCTAGTGCGAAAGTATAAGGGCCCACAACGACCCAGATAACGGGCAAGAGGGACAGATATTCGAGCCAGAGGGTCGCAGACACGTATACTCCAGCCCTAAAAGCCTACATAGGCTGCCGGGGCGGCGGAAGGCCGAGCGGAGGAAGAGGAAGCGGGTGGGAGCGGGTGATGCCAGCAAAGAGCGTCCGGAAATAACAGGAACAAACACACCGCCAAAATCGACCCTATCGCGACCCCAGTTACATTGTCTGCACGCATTTTCTCGCTTAGCGGATACGACACTGAGGCTCAAGACATGCTACTCAAGGTACCCTATGTCCAACTAAGCCGAAAACCAGCGGGCGGAAAATGCCATTTTAGGAAGGGCGGGCCCCCACACCGCCACGCGCCAGCAGGCGGCGGGGAGCAGCGAGCGGGCACGCGGGAGCGGGAAACTGCCCAAACGGGAGGTCTCTGGTTTGATGCATCATGGCGCATTTGTGGCGAGAGGTCTAGATACATCACGGCTGATCTCTCAGCGAGAAGACCGTGATGTATCGAACTGCCGTATAGGCCTGTATACTCCGCTTCCGGCTCTCGCGTTCTCTTTTCCGTTATTGGTTGCTGACCCGTCTGTATAGGCGGTAATTTCTTCCTCATCTGGTTCAGGTTCCAGCCTGTTGTCTGGAGCGGTGTCTCCACTCTCTACTTTGTCCGTGAAAATCCGGAAGGTGTCGCTCAGTGTGCCTATTAATCCTTATCTCAACACCTTTCGTCCCCAATTCAGCATCAGCGACACGACGGCACAGCACACCATCTTGATTGAGCTCTTCACCTTTCCTTAATAGCTGAACATATTTCACCACTATCAGCCGCATTACACTAGGCTAGGTTCTCTGTGAGTCCCATATTCATTCTTTTGACAAGATGGGTCTCCTTGGGGTCTCTGCTTCGCTCCGACGCCTAAGAGAAACCAAAGCTAAGTATGGATAAGCTTTTGAGATTGGTCCGTCACATTTGCTTCCTTCCTCTGTACCACCCCGCCACCGTGCCGCCTGACCCCACCTCTTGTACATGCAAGATCATGCACCTTTCCAACATGCCACATTCTTCCCCCATCGCCTATGTATCCTAGCATGACGCGCGCGCTGTGCGTTGTGATGGTAATACAACATGTCATGTTTGGGTGGCATTCCGCGCTACTATGGCTGTGCCCCAGTCTATAAACCTACCCACCCCGCTTATAAATCCCCATATTCCAATGGCACGTCCTGACGCGTCTCGACACACCCTCTTCCTTGGCGGGATCCTACTTCGCTACCTATTTGTACCGTACATGTACCTGTGGTAATTTTTTGAATAGATACTTATCTCCCTTCATACATATTGGTAATTTGTTTCAGGCTGGTTTTACTGAACCTTCTCAGATTACTTTACCACTTGCGACCATGCACGAGGAAATATTTCGGAGACGGAAGTGTCTCGCATTGTCCTCCGGAGGCCTGGGAGATCACGTGAGTCAATTGCCATATACAGAATGATCTGTGGGGACAAATCTTGCGATCTGTATGGATACATACAATCTAAAACAACGAGGCGGCAATGATCGATCGAGGCTAGGTCAAAAATGAGTTTATACCACACAGTGCCAGCAGTGAAGGTCAACGCTGAGAATGCAACGATTCGTGAGCATGAGATAGAGTAGAGTTGGCTCTATGATTCAAGACTTGGCGGGTGCAACATGAGTCGCAATAGATATGATTTTATGCATGACTCACAACCTGATAGGCTTGTGTGGAACAGGCGGAGTAACCAAGTGCCTGCCAGCATCTGGTAATCGCGGTGCCTAGGAGACAAAGAGATCAAGGACAGCGAAGGACTGGAGAGGTAGAAAGGCGGAGGTCACGGTTTCGAATGGAGAACCCAGAGTCGAACAGAATACAGAAAGTATGGCTCCTTAACTTGGAATTCGCACTCACAAAATGAGATAGTGATCAGCCCCATACCCCAAATGCACCTACTAATCCCAACTTTCCCCTCTAACTAGAGGGGCAGAGTGGGGTCGTGTGGTCCCTCTAGTTAGAGGGCTTTCTGCGAATCGCCGCATGCTGCAGAAAATGCTACAAAAACGCTGCAAACATGCTGCAAATATGCTGCAGATCATGCTGCAAATATGCTGCAGCGGACTTGTAGCATTTCAGGCGTGTCCTTAAGTAAGCTACGCATCACCGCCGTCGGCGGCGGGCGCACCCCTTCCCAAAAAGGAAATCACTCAAAGAAATACCGATAAAATACAAATAAAATACAGGGGTGTAGTAGGTGTATCGCGTCCAAGAAAAATCCATATAGAGGTGTATTTACGATAGAGCCTGCGTGTATAAGCGATAAGCGATAAGGTAGTATAGCTAGCGCTGCCCCGGGGGACCGCCTCGCTTCCCCTTGACGATGGCACGCGCAGGCGCGGCGCATTTGGGAGAGGCGGGTGGGTCTGCGGCGGCGGGCGAGGGCGGGGTCGGGGAAACCAAGCACGCAGGTGGGGTGGGGCTCGCAGGCTCAGCGCGTTTTGGAGATGCGGGTGGGGCTGAGGCGGCAGGCGAGCGTGGGGTCGGGGAAACCGAGCGCGCAGGCTCAGCGGGCTTCTTGTAGAGACGCCTTGGCTGCGGCCTCGGCTTTGCCACCGCAGGCACAGCAGGCTCGTCCTCCCCGACGCTCGTCTTCTTGCGCTTCTTCGCGGGGGGCTCGCTGTCGCCGTCCCCAGCGCTCTTCTTCTTGCGCTTCTTCGCGGGGGGCTCGCTGTCGCCATCGCCTGTCTTCTTGCGCTTCGCGGGGGGCTGGCCATCGTCTTCCCCGGTGCTCGTCTTCTTGCGCTTCTTCGCGGGGGGCTCGCCGTTGCCGGCGCTCGTCTTCTTCTCCTTCCGCTTTGCGGGGGCCTCACCTTTGCCAGCGCTCGACTTCTTGGCTTCGCGGGGGCGTCTTCTTTGCGGGCGCGTGTCTTCTTGTTGTTCGCAGAGGGCTCCTTGTCCTGGGCGCCGGCGGCTCTGATGCGCTTGGTGGGGCACGCGTCGCCGTCTACCTTCCCTTTGTGTTTTGCTTGCTTCTCCATGCCCTTCGCCTTCTTCCCCTGGACCAGCGCGAGCAGCTTATCGTGCATTGTTCCCCCGCTTCCCCTCGACGCTTGCTCGCCGCTGCTCTCGTCCTCCTCGCTGGACTCCTGGCTCGACTTGTCCCCCTTCTTCGTCCTCGACTTCTCCGTCGCTGTGCGGCTCGACTTCCTCGCCGCTTTCACCTTCACCTGCGCCTCCCCCTTCTCGACCATATCCTCGAAGTTGTTGAGGATGCGCTGACGCTCGGTGAGCGTGAGGACTTTCCAACGGCAAGTCCCCGCGGTGAGGGCATCGCGGAGGATCTTGAGGGGTGGAAGTGCGCTCTGCAGCGACATCCGTTTGAACGCGACCCCCTGGGGCCAGCCGACGAGCCCGATGTTTTTCCCCTCCACCATCGAGCGGATGTAATTTTCATAGTTCATGGCGACCTTCGTGCGTTTTGTGACCGCCACTGTAAACAAGTTCACTGTTAGGATATCATACAAAATAATACTAGGAGGCAGCAGACACACTGAGCCCAGTGAGGATCATCTCGGTACACTCCTTCTGCATCGCCCGCAGTGTGTTAGGCCCTTTCCCTGCAAACACGTTAGAAACAGAAAAAAAAAACTGCGCCGTCAAAAGACAAGACGTACCCTGCTCCCGGTTCACAGCCCACAGCTCGAACAGCGCGCTCACGTCCGCCGGCTCCTTCTTCAGGACATCTCGAAAAAAATCCAGCGCCCCCCCCGTACTGATGGTGGTCGGGGTGGACGTGTCGTGAAGGTGGCCTCGCGAGAAAATCGCGAAGCCGACCATGTTAGCGCGCTGCGCCATACCATTCAACTGATGGAGGTATTGGCGTTAGAACCCCAGTAAAATAAAATAAAAATTCAGACAGAACGCACCTCCTGCACCAAGCGGGCCATGGTGCGCTTAATATCCGCATTCGCGGCGATGTTGTTGGCACGCGTCCCGTGGTGCCTGCATCCGCGCTTCGCCGTGAGGTCAGCGAGCATCTCCTCCTCCTCCTCCGTCGTAAACCCCTCGAGCAGCGAAGGGTCGTCCTTCACCATCGCCTTGACCTGGGGCATAGACAAGCGGTTTCCGGCCTCGCGGTCTACAACATGTCCAGGTGAGTCGACTCGGCAAAAAAAAAAAAAAAAGGAAAGCTTACCTGTGTTCAGCTCGGCCATAACCACAGAGATTTTGGCGTTGTAGAGGCTGGGTTTGCGCTGCAGTTTGTAGCTAGAAGAGGCGAGCAACCGCCGGCGCACTTCCTTGGGCTTCATGCTGTACTTGGTGGCAAGCCGTTCCGTGTGCTCCACGAGCTCCGCGTCGATCGCGTCCAGGTCTCCGCCGAGCCGGTGCATTTTCGAGGTCTTGGCGTTGCGCCTTTTGAGTGCGGAGGCGCGAGCGTTCTTCCCGTCCGCCACGCGCCTGTGCTGCTTGAGGGGAATGCGCGGCTTGCCCGGGTTCCGGCTGCGGTGTGTCGAAGTCCCCAGACCCTGAGTGGCCAGATCCTCCCAATCGTCGTCGCCATCGTCGAGCTGCACATCGACGATCCGTCGTGCAGGAGCCGGCGCATCACTCTCGGCTTCCGAGTCCGGGTTATCGTTGTCGTCGTCCGAGGCCATTTTGAGTCCGAGTTTGCGAAGGTAGTAGTAAAAGATCTAAACCTTTGGCGTTGCTTGCCATCACGCGTATCGTAGAAATGATGGGTAACAACTTGTAAGCAGAGTCAAACGATTTTTTTTTGTTTTGGCTCAATGATACTTGCTTTTTCCCTTGACTCGGAACCACTTTTTGTTTTTTTGTAAAGAACATAATTCACCAGGAACACGATGAACAAGAAAAGGAACATAAGTAATGTAGAAGATCGAAAAAAAACAAAACAAAAAAAAACCTCGCGCGCGCGCAACGCCAACTCTGAAAGACCAGAAAGAAAAGGAGGGGGGGAAAGCATCACAAAGACTCACGCCGCCGCACGCGACGGCGCAGAAAAAAATTCCTCCAGATCCTCGACCTCGAGGACCTGGACACTATCCTCCTTCCCCATCTCGCGAACTGCCGTTGCACTGCAGGTTCCCAGGGGAGAAACATCAGTTTCAAGGCTGGAATCAAGAAGAAGAAAAAAACTAACGGGTCTTTATACAGTACTCGTGTAGTCTTGTTGAACAGCACAGGCGGCTTGGCATGGTGACGCGCCTGCGTGCCCGCGCCCACCCTTGCCGAGCTGCCAGCGTGAGAGTAAGCTGCAGCCGGTCTGGAGGAAGGCGGGTACCAGGGGAGAGAACGAAGGGGAGGCGCGGCGCGGGACGCGCTCGAACCCACAGACGCCGACAGGCTCGATACAGAGGAGATTGAGCCCGCGCTCGTGCCAGTTGAGGGAGGGGAGGCATGGCTGGGGGAGGCATCGGGTCCGGGCGTGCGTGGCGACACCGAGTGCGCGGTCGCAGATGGGCTGCGTTTGCGCGACGACGGCGGGCTCGGAGGCGTTGGGCGCTTACGCGGGCGGCTCAGCGGGGAGACCTCGCCGTCATCCCGGAAGAGCGGGGCTTTGGCCACCTCCTTCACGAGCGAAGGCGCCTCGCGCTTGACGGAGGCGCACACCTCGCGCTTGATGGAGGCGCGCACCTCGCGCTTGATGGAGGCGCGCACGGTCTTGCCGGGGTGGAGTGTGCTCGTGTCGTCGAACGCGGTGTGGAAGGCGCGGGGGTCGGAAACGGTGGAGGGGAGGAAGAGCGGTCGCCCTCCTCTTCCGAGTCTTCTTCTTTTTGGCCGCCGTGGGTGTGGAAGTCGCGACAGTGCGCCGCCCAGTGAGCATCCGCCTCCCCGCGCGTGCGAAAGGTGAAGACTGGGGAGCCGGAGGTCTCAGCCTGATTGTCGGCGTCGGTCCTGAGCTGCGAGGTGAGTGCAAGAACAAAAGACAAAAAAATACACCACGCACCGTTTGGTAAACAGCCCAGCGCGCAACACGAGAAACCAGAACTTGCGCGCGTTGAGGTCGTGCTCGTCGTCGCTCTTGTAGTTGCCGTGGTTGGGGTAGAATGGAAGGCGGCAGATCATGGAGGACAGAGGTGAAGGACACTTGAAGAAAGGGAGAGCCGCGCTTTGGTTTGGCCGAATCGGGACAGAAGCCACCGATTCGTCTCGCGCTGCCTCAAATTTCTGTAGTTGTAAAAATAAAGGCCTGTATAGTATTCAAGAAATCTATCATATTTACCTTGGAAATTCTGTAGCTTCACTCTTTTTTTGCCTTCTTTTTCTTTGTGTCACCACCTTTCTCTTTATGCGCCTCGGGTGTGTTCGCCACGTCTTTGCGGTACTGCCGCGAGATTCCTGGTAGTTCGTCTACGGCGAGGAGCCGTAGGTGGGGGAGGTAGTAGTCGTGGAAGGCGTCCTGCCCGAATTCGGCGACGAATTTTCTGTAAAAAATAAATACTGACTCCAGAATCTGTGAGATTCAACGTACCTCTTGCGTAGCCTTTACGAAGGAGCGCCGACATCTAAGTTTAAGAAACAAAAGGAGAGGTGAGAAGACTTACACCTCTCGATTCTCAGCATCTCTGCCTCGGCGTTGCTTTCGTTGCAGCCGCGCTTTCAAAGGTTTGGCGCTCTCGCGCAGCCTGGAAACATTAAGTAGTAGGCCATTAAATATTATCTGTGTGCACGTACCTGCTCATCCTCTCGCGGGCCTTCTCTCGGGTTGCTTCGAGATTTCTGGCAAACGCAAACGGTGAGCTCACGCCAGTTTGGAGTCGACACAAAATACCTTTCGCGGTACTTGCGTTGAGCCTCGGCATGCTTGCGACGTTTCTCTTCATCGGTAATGCCCGGGTTGTTGAGTTTCTGAGATGTGTTCTCAGGCGACATAGAAAGAAGGAGGAAAGAAGTAGGTAAACAAAGGTCCAAGTATGGCTCAACTAGCGCGTTCGTGATCAAGTTTGTCTTTTCATTTATTGAATTTCATCAAGTACTATAGGACACACAAAATAAATACAGACTGGTTTCAATAGGTCTACGCTACATCTTATAAAATTTCCAGTTGAACATGCCTCCCATGGATGTTTAAAAAAAATGTTCTTCATAGCCATCAAAGGCGCGTTCGTGATATCGGGTTTATCGGCCGCACCCTATCCCAGCCTCGATCTCCGTCGACTTCAAGCTCACAAAAGTCCCAGAAAAAAGGATAAATGGAATAGATATTTGGAGAGCAGCATTACATGGTGAACTACGACTACCCGTGGTTTAAAGCTCATCAACGACAGAAAACATTTTGACGCCCTCCTCCCAGCGCTGGGCATCCTCAGCTGCTCGCACCGCCTTCTCCTCCGTGGACGCAGAACTCTGGAACGCTGCGTCCGTCTGGCAGCCATTGCGTACCCACCGGAAGAGGCTCCCCGCGGTGTACTGCGTGATGGACGAGCGCTGCTCGTGCGCGCGGATGGGGACGTTGGATTGCCGTACCAGGGCGGAGGGGATAAGGAGCGTCGAGCCGGGGGGGGGAAACGAATGACGAGGCAGAGATCCCAGAGGATCAGGTGGCCGCCGAAGTCGGGGTCGAAGTTGCCGAGAGCGGTGACTGAACACCAGCCCCAAGCAAGGTTTGCGAAGTCGAGGTGGGGGGCGGTTATTGCGCGAGGGCCGAAGTTGAAGGTGCAGGCGGCAAAGAGGGTGTTAACATGCCAGCGCATGGAAGGCTTCCACGCGCTGAGCAACGTTTTGTTGACCAGGTAGAACGCGTTTAGCAGCGGCGCCCACAGAAGTATGAGGGCTGTAATAAGGTGAGGCAGTGGAGAACAAGGGAGGGGGGGGTCACTTACAGCTCGCAAACGACATGATCCTCTGGATGTAGTCGTGGGCTCGCAGCTCGTCGGTGAGCAGCGTGTTCGCAACGTTCTGGTGAACCTCGCCCGGCTCCATCCGCCCTCCTCCATGCGCAACGCCGCGAGCGATGGCGGGAAACGCGTCCTGTGCGCGCCGGTGGTGTAGTGCCTCCTGGGTTAACTTGATGCGAGGCTGGCGCTCCTCGAGGAGTGCCGCCGCGCCATCGGTCACGGTCTTCCACCCCGCATGGTCGCGAGGCGTACCTCCAAGGACGGCGATGACGCGACGCTGCGCGTCGAGTAAGGGAATCGTGAGGCTACACGTCCGTCAGATGTGATGCCTGGATGGGGAAAAAAAAAAACTCACCGGCCGAGCCAGCTGATATACATAAAGCCTTGCGTGCCAGTGAGCGCGTCGACTTCTTCCTGTGTGTACCGAACACCGCCAAGGCCCGTTTCGAGGTCGTGAGGGCTTGCCGCGCGCGGAACTCGAAGGCGTCTTTGTCCGCGGCAGCGCTCCCTTGCCACCCGTGGTTGGAATGCCTGAGCTCGGTGGCGTCGACGTCGAGCTCGAGCGAGGTGAGAGGAGGGCGCAGGAGAAGAGGGCGCATGAGAGAGGGGAGCCACCCAGAAAGGCTGTGGCTCAGTAACCGCCTCGTCCTCGTCGCGAGGCTCCTCAAGCAAGCGTTGCATGAGACACTCGCCGGCGTCGAAATGTACGGGTGGCGAGATTGCTCTGCATACGGCCAAATTGAATGTGGAGAATTCCTTGCCCGAGCGGAGGGTGCGGCGGCCTGTAGAGTTGTCAGCCCCCGGCCGCGAAAAGGGAAAAGAAAAAAGAAACGGAAAGAAAAGAAAGAGCCGCTGGTCACGATTCGAGTTCCAGGGTCGGATCTCTGCACGGACGCGGGCAGGGGAAGAGGCCAAATGAATGAGAAGAGAACTTACCAGCCATGCAGCTTCGATGTACGCGCTTGCAGGCGCACGGCGCGTGAGGACGAAGTGGAAGTTGGTGAGTGGCACGAGTTTGTTGATGATCACGTTGGCGTAACGCCACATCAGTCACGTTCTCACTTCAATGCATCGACACACGACGACGGTGCGCAACAAGAGCGCAAGCTCGAAGACGCAGAAGGTATTCAGCACAGACCGCAAGACGCCTAGCCACCCACGCCCTCGTGTTCAAGAGCAGACAATGGGCCCCCGCGCAATTGCAGAATACAGACGCCACGGGCAGGAAGATGCAAGAGTTCGCTTGGAGAGTATGTTTTTTTAAATTTCTTAACTTCGCTATGGGGGCTGATTTATCTAGACATGGAGACTGGCCACGCGACGCTGTCACAAACCTTCAAGGTTTGGCTGAAAACGCTGACTTCGACGCTGGTGCAACCCCATTTCGACATGGAAGGCGTTCCTCGACGGCTCGGAGCGTATCGACATCAGCCACGCTGGGGGCGAAATGGGCTCATGGGAGGACGATATCGAGGAGGGTAGCGATGAGGAGGGCCCGAGGTGAAGAAAGGTGAGTCTTTTGTTTCTTACCTTTGCTTTTATATTCTTCCTCGAATGCTGCGTGCTGATTTTATGTCTCGATTTTTTAGGAAAGCGGAGAGGACTTTCGAACTCGACGCGATCGGACCGAGGTTAGAAACCTCGCGTTCCAAGGCCAAATGCCGGAGATGGTGAACGCCTACATCCGCTACTACGTGGAGCACGAAATGCCGGCTCGCCCGCGAGACACGCCGCAACCGGGGCCGCCAACGGTCGACGAGGTATACGAAATAACTGTGGTGGATATGTTTGGTGCGTGTTTTTTTTCTTTCTTTTCGTGTTTGCAACTGAGTATTAATTTATTGCAGACACATCCGAGGTTGACGTGAAGCTCGACCCCCGCGGCGACGGCGTCGCTCCAGCCTTGATCCTCGAAGGCTTGGTGCCCTGTGCGCCATACAAGCCTGACGTCGCGATCGCTGTGCGCGTGCTCGAGGCGTTCCGTGTTCTGCACGCGCGCGCTCCTCAGCTTGCCATTCAGCCATATGTCAAGTCTCCTCTGTGACCTTCACGGGGTGCGTTTAATATTTATTTATTTATTCTAAAGCTGGGCTAATTCTTTTTCAGGTGCCGTTTAGACCATACCTCTCCCAGCAATTTTCTATCGCCTACGACGTGTAACCTCGCCATCCGGCGTCAAACGGACGAGCGTGTCATGAACGCGCTGGGCCGCGATTCCAAGTGGCGTTTGAAGCACGCGTGCCCGGCGTGCATGTACAAGCTCGAGGGCGAAGACGAGCTCATCTTCGACATGCTGACCACCATGGATGGCAACGACTCTTTGAAGCGAGTCCTCCGCCGCCTCCCCTCGGATGGCGAGGGCGATGGAGAGCCCACCCTCGGGAGGTCGAAGGAACGCGTCGACAACCGCGACGCGGGCGATGGGTACTACCTGTCGCGCGAACGTGTAGACGCGTGGGCGAAGACGCGCCTTGCGGAGATCCTGCCAATGGAGGCGCATTCGGTGCGTGTTTTCAATGGTGTTTTTTGAATGTCTACTTACTGTTGATCAGGGCGAGGATAACCCCTGCGCAGATCGCTGGAAGAACATGGTCAACGACGTTACGTCGAAGATGTGGGGCATCTTCGATGAACGGGGTGTCTTCCTGGCCCTCTGCCGCCACGGTTCGTCCTGGTCATCGCCGACATGATCAGAAGCGGCGAGCTGTAAGTGGGCCACTCATTGATACTACATCTAGCTAATTGTTTTGTTTATAGTGCGAAAGTACCCGCTCGCCGTCGTCCAGGAGTTGCTCGACGTCTTCGGGATGAAGCTCGGCGCCGGGTACGACATCGGGTGCCACTTTGACGCCACGGTGCGCTACAGCCAGCTGGGGGATCAGGCGAGGGCGAACAAGCTCAAATGCCTCGTCGGGTTGTTCCACGGGCACGCGCACAACCGCCTCTGCCAGCTCAGCTTTCTGGCCACATATGTCGAAGGGATGGGCCTCGAGGACCTCGAGGGATGCGAGCGGTACTTTCTCGCGCTCGAACGCCCTCGCTAAATCTTGCCGCTACGCCAGCAGATTTCACCGGCAGCAAGAAATCACGACGTATGCAAAGCACTTCGACAGCTTCGAGACGTACGCCAACCTCAGTACGTGCACCTCCCCCATTTCATTCACGCTATGCTAACCACTTGTCTAGGTAAATTCCTTTGCACGAACTACCGGCAGTGCCCTCACCATCCTCAAGACCGAGCCAGCGCTGCGGACTGGATGCGCCAGGAGCACGTCGAGAGCTTCGACGAGTTCCACCAGTGGCTGTTGGAGGAGAAGGGGTACCCTCGTCGGCCTGAAGCACGCGGCCAAGACCAACATCGAGACGCTTGAGATGGAGTACGTGCAAAAGCTTGTCAACCTGAGTGCGAGCGAGTAAGTCCTTTTTTGTTGTTTAATATTATGTGGGAGGAGGGAACTAACATGTCTCCAGGCAAAATACACCGTGGTCCAGGAGCAGGCGAGGCGTGCAAGGGCTGACGATGCCACGTACATGCCTGGCGTCTCGAAGGCGGAGCTGGCGAGGCGCCACGCAAAGGAGAAGGTCGAGAAGGACCTCGAGAGTGTCCATGCTCTCGAGGTGCAGCTCGATGTCACCGAGCGTTGGACGGTGGAGTCGCTGAAGTGGCATTGACAGGTGGTGGAAATCAAGAAGAGGAAGTACCAGCTCGCGCTCGATGCGCTCGAGCTGCTCATCGTCGAGCGGATCTTTGAGCTGACCAAGATGAATCAGTCTCAGACAGGTGAGTCTTCAATCTACTAATCTTTTCGCCTGTTCTTAACATTTATATAGGCTACAAGATGCGGAAAGCACATCGCCAAGGCCCTTCAAGCCAGGTCGAAGGCAGTGAAGAACGCCATCGGCAATTACAAACACCGCCGCTGGCTTGCTGGACCCGCCATGCCTCATCTCAGCTGGGAGCAAGTTGTTGAGTACGCGTTCCTTGCAGACTTCGACATCTTACGGGACACGCGCACTGAGGTCCAGTCTCGTCCATGGACACGCCCCGCCTACCGGCTGGCGATGGACCGGTACTTCAAGATCCTCCGCGCAAGGGAGGAGATCAAACGCCTCAATGTCGAGATCCCCCCGCGTGGTGACTTGGATTCGCGATGAATACAAGGTGCTCTGCCGGAAGGAGCAGGAGCTGGGAGTTGAGGTGGGGAAGACGGAGGAGGAGGTGGAGGCAGATCGGGGGCTGGCGCTACAGGTGCGCAGGTACCGAGAGCGGCGTGGCCGCTTCGATGATTGGCCACATGCCGCCGGTTTCTGGCGTTGGCCAAGGAGCCAGGCTTCACTGGGTCGCTGGTGCCAGGAAAGCGCTGGATGTATCGGCTGCACAGAGGGAGGCACGTGAGGCAGAGAGAGTGGCGTGCGCAGCGGTGATGCGTGGCAAGAGGGAGCACGAGGAGATGGAGGTGGACAGCTCGGACGAGGAGGGTGGGCAGGTGCGGCCAAGTGCGCGCTCGGTGAGGGTACGCAGGGCGATGCAGGTGATGAGTTTCGGACGAGGAGGAGGAGGATGAGGA